>MJUT01052388.1:4491-19783 GCA_002080005.1 Gigantidas platifrons
AAGTCAATAACTGCTTTATTAAATAATAAGGAATTTTCAAAAAAAATTATTTCATAATTTTGAAAATTTTTGAAATTTTGGAAAATTTAGAAATTTTGAATTTTTTTTTGCAATTTGTTTGGCCGACTGGAAATGAAATCTCGTCTCTGGTTGGACAACGTTGAAACCCCGAATATACCTCACGCGAGGTGTACTCACTGCACGCGAGGTGTACTCACTCTGAGGTAGAGTTGAGAAAATGCTGTTTAGGCCAATCAGCGAACAGCAAAATTCCTTATCATTTAATAAAACATTCCAACGTCCTGCACCATACGAAACCGAAGAAAACGTCGTGATAAAAGCTTATCTTAAGGGTAAAATCAACATATAAAATGTGTCATATAATAAAACAATTAATGATTTTCAATTCGGTGGATACCAGGATTTATTAACCCAAGAATAATATATTTACCTCGGCCCTAAGGGGCCTCGGTAAATATAATATTCTTGAGTTAATAAATCCTTGTATCCACCTCATTAAAAGTCATTAATTGTATATTAACATACAGTAAAAATAACATGAGCTTAAAAAAATATTAACCTTACTCCATATGGCAGGAAACATAATGATTGGGACTGAGAATACATAACAAAAAATACCAAGACAGTATCGCTATCAGTAACCTTGTCTGTAACCTTGAGCGCGAGTGAGAGCTTGTTTGCCAGGGCAGAGTGTATAAAGACAGTGGTGTTTGCTGCTCGCAGGAGGGAGGGAGTCGTGGTAGTCCTAGTAGGCGTTACTAACAATATGACAGTTTGATATGTCAGTGTCAATTAAATCTGAAAGTAGACTGTTGTTAACTTGTAGAACCCTTAATATCAGCAAGGACAAATAGCTTTAATATGGGTAACAAAAACTTAAGATAACGCTATCATAAATAAACTGCTATTCAGAAAAAAAGGTATATCGTGTGTATGTATATATGTACAAATGTATATAATATCAGTGGTGGTGTTGCAAATATATTTTACCAGAGTTGTCCACAGATAGATAATAATCAACAGGAATAGTAAGCACAGATTCAGGTGCCAAGATGTAACAGTATCTTAAAGGCCGGTTCACACGAGTGTCAAAAGCTCAGGCCACTTCATCTTAATCGATGTACGGGTGAGCTCACAGACCACAGTCCCAAGGCAACTCATCTTAATGTCTGTATGTTGTCTTCCGTTTGGGCAAGATCTTCCTTTTGGATAGGTGTTTCCATCCCTCAGCAAATATTTCCTCATCCATTATTCTTATGTACACTTTATTTTATTATTATTATCACCATTTTTACTTTTATACTTTCAAAGGTTGCATTCATCAGATAACGAACAAATTACTTATTTACCGGTAGGTTTCACATTTGTATTAAAAAAGGAATAACTACCCCTTTACTTTTTTTGTTATTTTGTTTCAAGTTGAAAACAAATCTTGATAATAAATTTCGGGATTTGCTGCAAAAGTAACTTAAGTTTTTCTTCTCATAAGATTGAAGCTTCTCTACATATGCAAGGACTTGAAGAATAAAGTTCTTAAAGTACATTTCGATCAATAGCTATTTTATGCTATTGCATTCTTCTGTAAGTGTCCAAATTGAAAAGAACGCTGTCAAATTTAAAATTGCACCACGTAAGCATGAATCCATCTTCAACTTCTTCTTTTGACCAATAACCAGAGGCTCCTAATAATTTGGTTTCTATGCCACTGAGCTACTGTCATGACTGCCTGCTTTGTGGCTTACTTCAATAGGTCATCAACTCTATCATTATGTCTGGAATCGCTCCGAAACAGAACGCTTTCAAATTTAAAATTGCACCACATAAGGGAACGACCATTTCACTTGAAAGGGGGAAAGGGGGAAAAGGGGGGGGGTATGTTTTTTTCCTAAAAAAATATTCTGATTCCCAATGTTACTGAAAAAAATATTCTGATTTTGGTGGAGGAAAAAAAACTAATCTGATTCAGAGTTTTTGTCATATAACCTAATGCTAAATTCTGGTAAAAATTTCGCGCTCTGCGCAACAAAAAAATAAATATTCTAACTCTTGTGTTGTCCGAAAAAAAATTTCTGAACGAAAAAAAACCCATACCCCCCCCCCTCACCCCCTGCAAGTGGTCGGTTCCTAAGCAAAAATCCATCGTAAAATTATTTTGGCAGGAAGATGAGGCCACCCCTGGCCAATGAGGGCCTGTGCTTAAGCACACCTAAACACAATGGTAAACCCGGCACTGGATTGGTGACCGGGTGTGCATTACAGAGACGTAATAGTCCTGGGAAAGAAAGAGTTGCAGTAGGACTGAGTTCAAAATCAAGTAGTTAGGTTCATAGTTGGTGTAAGTTGGTTGAGGTCGACGCATACTAGCATATTCCAAATTTTGAAGAAGTATATTAAGACGAACTGTGAGTGCCGAAAAGCAAGTGTTCGCCAGTTCAGGGTGTTTGCCATTTGGTTGACACTGCCTGTATAGTTATAAACGTTACATAAATATCGTGCTGCTGACCTTTGCACTTTTTCAATTCTAAGCGAGAGTGATTTTGCCAGGGGTTTCAGATGGTAGTGCATAATTCGAGTTGAGGTCGGACATAGGTGTTGTAAGCCTGTTCTTTGATTTGTTTGTTACTGGTTTTAATGTTTCTTCTAGATCCTTGCTGATTGTAGCACCCAGTTATTTGGCGGCATCAGTAGTGTTAAGTTCTTTATGGTGGAGTATGTATGGAAAATGAGTGGGTTTCTTTTTCCAGTTATCCTCAACACCTCACACTTGTCTGGGTTGAATTCCATGAACCAGTCCCGCCCTCATTGGTCGAGGGCATGGTGATAATTATGGAGGGTTTGAGCATCAGATTGACTGCGATATAGACTATGGTGTCGTCTGCAAACAGTTTGTCATTGCCTTCAATTGAGTCAGGGAGGTCATTAATATAGACAACAAATATACACGGACCAAGGACAGAGCCTTGAGGGATCCCTGAAAGGATAGGCAAAGTGTCAGAAATGCAGCCATCAACTACTACTTTGTGTTAGCGATTATATAGGAATTACCTTATCCATCGTGTTGCCATGTGGTGGACGCCCAGCATTGATAAATCTTAGATGTGTTTGTTGTGTTCGACTTCATAGAATGCTTTACTAAAATCCATTGCAATTATGTTAGTTTGTTGATATGGTAAGAAAGTGTTTCCACTCAACAGACCACTAACGACCATTACTAACCATTTCTCGTTAAGAGTTGTAGCAAGTTGTCTTTCACGTGCATTCCTTAAAGAAATTTCAACTCTGCCTATTTTATTGTTTGATATTTTCTATTTTATAGTGACTTGCGGCAGGTCGATGGTTTTCTCCGGGTACTCCGGTTTCCTCCATAATATCGATGACCGTCACAACATACTAAGGCAAAATGGACTGTCATATTTTATATTTAATAAGAAAATCGTACAAATATCTCGTGTTTGGCTTTTCAAATACGCGACTAAAATAAAGTTGAAAAACTTTATCTGACCCTTATACATATATTAGTTCTCAAATTTATACGACTGTAGGATGAAATGGTAGAATTTCTTTATTTTTTCCAAAGATGCTTCTCGTTTTTTTATTATTCATACTTTATCGATCGATTTTTGTTAAATAAAAAATAATTTATGTGTTACGGGTAAAGCTTAACCAAGAGGAGCTAACAAATGTACGAGGTTTTCTATAGGAAGAGTGTTCTATTCAATATACAAAGTACACGCGGTGTCTTCACAATTTAATTAAAATTAGATGTTTTTAGTGTATTGCCAAAAATAAAAGTACAACAAACATCTAGTTTTAGTTCTAACATGACATAAAAAAAACCCAAAAAATTGTAAAATATAAATTGTAAAAATATAGGAACTTTGAGTTAAATTTCTGTGTATATATTTATTTTTCAAAATTTGTAAGCGTAGGCATGCGCCGGAAAATAATGCTCAGTATGTTGAGCACTATTCCGTAAATAAAGAAGAAGATGATGACGTCATTCTTTCGGTTTGTAGACAAACGAGCGATTTATCGATGGTATAATCTCATTCGCACATGCGCCGGTGAATGTGACTTGACTGACTTTTCCATTGGCAGCATAATTTGTGTGCGACATTTTCCGCAAACGTAAATATACGTTGCTCTGTATGGGACCCCTACTTACAACAAGACATAGATGCCATTGAAAGAGTCCAAAGCAGAGCTGCGCGATTCGTTACCAACAAATACCCGGTAACACCTCTAGCGTTGGTAATATGTTATAACACCTAGAATGGCGCAGCCTCCAATACCGTAGAATAGCCTTCACGTTTGAATATGTTCTACAAAATAGTAAATAATAAAGTTGAAATCCAAAAAACAGACAGACTCATTCCACAGAAAAGGCATTGGGAGGCAGTGAAAGGGAGATAACTGTATTTGGAAAAGATCAAATATAAAACATGCATGCAGAGAACTATGGTGCCATTTCAAAACACAAGTGAATAAATTTTGCGAGTTCTCTGACGCAAGATGGATCTTCGTTGCTCAATAACCAAACAAATTTATCCTCTTCACTTAATATAGCAGCATTATCATTAAGGACATTTGAAAAAAGTTCTCTTCTGTGGTTATCAAACTTAGGACAAAACATTAGAAAATGAAGTTCATCCTCTACTCTTTTAGAGTTACAATTGGAACATATACGGTTCTCAACAGGGGTAATTGGACGGGTATATCGACCCGTTTCGATATGGAGCTTGTGGTTACTAGTACGAAAGCGTGTAAGAATGTTTCTATGGCTAATATTTCTAATATCAGAAATATAAGTTTCGTATCTAAATATAAACTTAAATTTTCTATATGTCCTAAGTTTCTCACATTTGTTTAAGTTAATTTTCCATAATGTCTCATAATTATTCTGTAATTTTTTCTTTATACTATATATGTGGCTAGATTTGGATTTTTCAGGATGAGTCAACATATGAACCATATTTAGATGTTTCAATAAAATATGTATACATCTTAACCAACAAGGTTCATTGTTACCGTACATTAACAGATTCTCTTCATATGCCTCCCGCAGCAAGGGGTCATGATGAGTGTAGTCTGGTACTCGTGACCCCTCGGATTTTTTTGTTATAACAACAAAAAAATCCGAGGGGTCACGAGTACCAGACTTTGATGAGTGTTTTTGCACAGCCGGACCCAGTATTTGATCATGGAAATAATAGTGTCAATATAAAGAGGGTATCTTCCCAGTTCACCATAAATGGCTAAGTTAGTTGTTCTTTTATTAACTCCAAGAACATATTTACCCATGGAAATATTTAGTTTTTCTAAAGGATTCCGGCTGTACAAATTACTAATAAAATGTGAATCATTGTTACTATTAACCCTAACATTTTGATTATTGTTAAACAAACCGACAATTTCAGAAGCATACAAGAGTACAGGTTTAACTGTGTGGTCAAATATATGTATAAAATTTGGGGCTGAACAAGGTATATTATTAAATATATTTTTCAATTTGAAAAAGGCTTTTTGACCTCTCCGTGTAAGGTCAAGTAGAGCTTGAGTAAAGCTTCCGTTTAAACTTAGCATTATTCCAAGATATTTGTAGTGACGAACTATCTCAAGCTCAGTCTTATCAATATAAAATTTAACATTACTTAGTCTTGAGCCTTTATTGAAAATCATTACTTTAGACTTTGCGTAGTTAATTTCAAGACCCCAACTCTTACAATATTCCCAAGTTTTATTTAAACAGTTCTGTAGACCCTCTTTACTTTCAGATAAAAGAACTAAATCATCGGCATAGAGGAGACAACTTATATGCTTCTGTCCTAATAATACAGGTGAACATGAATGATCAAAATCATCAATTAACCCATTGATATATATGCTTCGACAGTGTACAAGTATTGTATATTTACCGTCGTCCAATCAAATTATACTACCCGTATGTGTACACCTAGACATATCAGAATCGAAAGAATGTGTTTTGAGTTTTAACATGGGTTGGCGGATATTAGTAAATTTTATCCCGAGCCAGAGGCTCATCCGCAAACCCATGTTAAAACTCAAAACACATTCTGGCTTCCATGATTTATTTCTTAATTAGATTGGGATCATCACACAGGCTTTGTCGTCCTGAAAATAGCTGAAAAATTGCTCGCTGGACGTTAAGCACCAATCAATCAATCAATCAATCAATCAATCAATCAATCAATCAATCAATCAATCAATCAATCAATCAATCAATCACACAGGCTTTGAAATAGTAATGCTGTAGTTTATGCAGGAACTGTCCGTGTTACGCACTGACACCTTCAAATTTCGCATCAAAACATAATTGATCTACTCATTTCGGTTGTTTATAGTTGTTTTTTTTAAATGTAAAGTACCCACTGACTTATTATTTTCTTTTGTGAAGAGTTATGTTTATACGGAATGTCCGTTGTTGTTTATAATTGGTTTTTCATCAATTATTGGTAATCAGATTTACCAAGTAAAGTACGATAACTCTGTTGTAGGAGTTGTTACTTCCTGATAGTAATCCATCAAACTTGTAAACATACACCTCACGCTATATTTTAACCAAGGATGTAAATGTACGCTCCCGTTTTAACACAACGAACAGTTATAGAAAAGAAAGTCTACTTATAGTGGAATCTTGTTGTTCAACGGGTGTATGCATAGGCTCAAAATCAAACAAAATTGCAACGTACTTGTTAAATGAATCACAAGTTCACCTGTTGCCTACAAAGTACAATATGTTCGTCATTGCACTTCTACAAGTAAATTATATACGTTGACATTATGATATTAAATTTCGAAGAATCGATTTGTTTTGAGTGAAATGAAATTTTAAGTGCTATCAATAATTCTAAAATGACTTGGGAACCAACACATGTACAGTTCACAGGTGGGTCGTAAAATTAGAACATTATATTATGTCTGATCGTAGATTGGATATTTTGTTTCCAGATTATGAGTAATCATAGTTGATGTTTATTGCTGTTATAAAAAATAATATCACAATACTATTTAATCTGCTAGTGTCATTAGAATTGACATAAAAAAAACTCATTAAATTTCATTTTCTAAAGTAAAATTGTAAATTTTTAGAGCTTGAAGCACATTACTTACATGTACTTACAGGTCAGTTTCTGAGTGCAGGCTGTCGACCACTATGCTCAGTTCCTTCTCTGAAGCGCATTACCCAATGTAATTGGTGGAATCTTCAGTTACAAAAATGTAGTTGAAGGCAGCCTCTTATACATAAAAATGTATTGTAGAAGTAGAAGTAATTAAGAATGCCAGACAACTCGCCCCACTTTTTTACCAACTCGCCCCACTTTTTTGCCAACTCGCCCCACTTTTTTTCCAACTCGCCCCACTTTTTTGCCAACTCGCCCCACCTCTCGTACCAACTCGTCCCACTTTTATTTGGTCACCCGCGAATATTGTGGAATAAATTATGTATATTATTTTATGCTGAACGATGTTTTGTTTGTGGTGAGTCTGGAATGGTTGTACTCTCAGCAACTGGTTGTGGCTCACCACACTCTATACACCACCAAGTGAAGGTCTTCTCTTCTTTTACCAACTGCCAGTACTCTTGTCTAGTCATACCTACAATATATGAATATAGTAAAAATAAAATTATCAAAGGAAGAGATCAAATATTAATATTTATCATATATTTAGTGGTAAATACAGTAATTTTGAATAAAGGCCCTCTGGATGATATTGGTATCTCGGGATGATACGGCATATGATACGGATTTTGCCATGTATTATTCTCTATATACAGTTTAAAATATTCTGCTAGTTCGATGTTCACGGCATACATGTAAATGAAAAGAAATTCACGCTCAACGCAATTAAATTATGATATTCATTATACGATTCTGGAAAGATTCTGATGTACAGTTAAAATTCCGGGCAAGGATACCATTCACACAAAAACCATTTAACTGTACAGAAGTGTTTGCAAAACTGACAGGTTTCCACGCAATGAATGTATGCTAACAATGAAGTCTGATATGTGGGCCCTTCGGTGAACTACTTGGTTTTCCTTTTTTTAAATTGTACAACTGCATAAACCTACCTCGAGGCGATGTTCAAGTATCCGTGCGTGTGACGTAGCAAACCACCCGTGATTATAGAAAGATACTTTGTTCTCAGCATATATATGTATATAAAATTAAATAATATAAAGAAAAGACTTACCAGAATTACATTTTCGGTGTTGCCACTAGTCACAGTTGTCACACTGCAGCCCCTCCTGCCTACTACGGACAGAATTACGACATACAACACACGGATTATCTGTAGACATTGTGAATGCAGGAAAACGTTGGCTTTCCTATTTATCATTTCAATGCCAAGCCAAGATATTTTTCTCAAACCCAAACTTGCTTTTATCTTTTCAAAGTGTTCTATTATATAAACAATATCATTGTTAATTGTTAAAACAACAACCGATTAAAACTTGTTTGAGCTTTAATTATCAATTTGATTAGACGATCTAATTTACCTTATTACCTTAAATTTAATCAATTTCTGTTAACTAATTAACCATTACTAGATTGAACGATGTATTTTTAATTATTATATTAAATAATCTTCTTTAACAAGTTTAATCAATTTCTAATTTCATGTATTATTATAGTGGGGCGAGTTGTCCAATGATAGTGGGGCGAGTTGGTACGCGAAGTGGGGCGAGTTGGCAAAAAGGTGGGGCGAGTTGGCAGTGGTGCGATTTGACCTGCTTCCGTAATTAAATATGCTAAAATAAATTTAGTTTGCAAACATTGTTTTACCATGAACAATACAATATGCTTATTTAGAGTTGGAAACATGCAAACAAGTACATTTGTAAAACACAAGCTCTAGTGAGCTTTTAAATCTGACATCCACATTTTTGTAGATACAACTTAATGGAAGCTTAAATGGTTCTGTCTTGTTCTGCATAATCATTGTATTTAATATTTATCCAAATCGACCCACTGTTGATGTGTTTATATGAAGTTTGGCTATATATAGCTATGATGAAATTATTTAGTTGATTGATTGATTGATGTTTAACGTCCAGTGAGCAATTTTTCAGCTATATTCAGGACGAGAATAAGTTAAACGCCACGAAACTCGAAACAAGGAAATTTGATGGGTAGGGACTGATAATTTTGCCAGTGCAACAGGTCTTTGAGCTGTTACACTGTGTTCTTTAACATGCGAAGAGGGTGGCAATCTCTCAACACGGGACCTCGGTTTTATTTACGTCTCATCCGAAGGACGGGTTGTTGTCAATTTATACATCCCGCACAACCGACGGACGCCCCTTCAAGCCGAAGAAGCTCTCGGTCCCATGAAATTATCTAAGGTCCTGTTATAAGCGAACTTAGTATGTACTTGTAACTTGTAAGTTTATATATATATATACTTACAAGTTATAATATAAGCATAAGTCACAGATATAAAATTTAACTGATGTTCACTTCAGCAGAGGTCATATCAGGACCTTGCATTTTTAATTTTTTTTTTTTTAAATATGGAAAAACATTACTCTGCACAAGTACATACTAAGTTCGCTTATAACGAGACCTTAGATAATTTCATGGGACCGAGAGCTTCTTCGGCTTGAAGGGGCGTCCATCGGTTGTGCGGGATGTATAAATTGACAACCAACCCGTCATTCGGATGAGACGTAAATAAAACCGAGGTCCCGTGTTGAGAGATTGCCAACCTCTTCGCATGTTAAAGAACACAGTGTAACAGCTCAGAGACCTGTTGCACTGGCAAAATTATCAGTCCCTACCCATCACATTTCCTTGTTTCGAGTCTCGTGGCGTTTAACTTATTCTCGTCCTGAATATAGCTGAAAAATTGCTCGCTGGACGTTAAACATCAATCAATCAACTAAATAATTTCATCATAGCTATATATAGCCAAACTTCATATAAACACATCAACAGTGGGTCGATTTGGCTTCCATTAAGTTGTATCTACAAAAATGTGGATGTCAGATTTAAAAGCTCACTAGAGCTTGTGTTTTACAAATGTACTTGTTTGCATGTTTCCGACTCTAAATAAGCATATTGTATTGTTATATATATATAAACGGCATACCTGTTAACCCTCCCGCTTTTGAGCTCGGCCTCCCGCAAAGAATGTGCCTCCCGCGCGGGAGACTAAAAACTCCCGCTTTGAAATACTTCTCCCACATTATCTCCCGCGACCATAAATTTGGTTAAAATCGAAAAGTTGGACGCCATTTTTGTTGTTTTTATCAGCTGTTTTGCGTGAATCAGCCGATTGTTACTCGGAATTCTCTCGGTTTTTACTAGAAACGCCGACAATGTAAGTTGTTTGCAATATCGAATGGATAACTACACGAATCAAAGTTGTGGAAAAAGAAAATTTGAAGGCGAGTATCGTTCAATTACTTGCTTAAATACGAAAAAAACTTTAAAAAAAAATACAGTTCAACTATGTCACAATCAAGGAGACGTTGGAATTCAGGACCTAGCACCCCTTCTTCAAAGAAGAAGAAACATTATTGCAAATTCTTGGAGGACTGGACAAAATTATACGATTGGGTGCAGCCTACTTTGAGGATCTTTAGGGAATGATATGGCATTTTGCAAACTTTGTTCTACAAATTTTAGTGTCAGCCATGGTGGTGTATATGATATTAAAAGACATGCTGATGGAGATTCACACAAAAAAGCAGTTGCTTCAACAAGGAAATCAACCAATCTTAAAAATGCAGACCCAGAGAGAATTTTTTCTATGTTAAAAAAAATCCAGACAGATACGAGATCCGAGTTGAACAATGACACACTTTGTTCTTTATTATGTGCAAAGCAAAATCAAAACTTGTTGTGTTATGAGTACGAACCAAGTGATTCTGTTCTAAGATCAGCAAAACAAGCTGTATTGTACTACCAAAGTGGTTTGAAGTAATGTTGCTCAGCAACAACAATAAAAGTTGTACAGTAAATTTTGTTTGCTTTAATCTAAAAATTTTAGTGTGAAAAAGTTCGTCACGCAAAATCTCCCACATTAAATAGTTGGAATGTGGGAGATCTCCCACATACACAATCTCTGAGGTTAACAGGTATGTAAACATCTAAAATGGTTTGTAAAACAACACCAAGTACACAAAACAAAGTGATAAAGAATTAAACACTTCGTTGAATGACAAAATTTTCGTCCCACCGAGGGACTTTATCAATGTCTATTTAAATAATATTTAGAACCAATATGGCATCTTAATTTCAAAAAAATGTTTTTGGCGGTCCGTGTATGGGACAAAAGAACCAGAAATTACATACATAAAAGAATTGAAATCCTACATATAAATTAATGAAAGTACAATAACAATAATATAAATACACAATCGGGCTACTCATTTAAATAAATGTTAAATTAGAAATAACAATAAAAAAATAAAATGAGACATTATTGGTAAATGTATCAAATAGAACTGTCAAAAATATTTTTGAAAACTTATATATATATATATATTCTGATACTTTTTATTTAATTATTATTATTTGACTTTTAATTTTAGTTTTGAGAGCAAGAAATCTTCCAACAAAGAGCAAGGGAGGTAAGTGAGATATGTAATATTTCAAATTGATGCAACCAGTTTTCTTTATTGCTCTTTTACCCTTAATGAATATTATTGTTTTGTCTCTCTAATTAGTTTGATATACTGGAAACAGCAAGGACTTCTTTAACATGTCCAAAGCTGAGTCACATATCTTCATTGACAGTAGGGGCTGTCGTGGTCATGCTCGTATGCAATCAGTGCCTATCACCACTAACATGGGGAGTTCGAATCCCACTCGGGAGTTGTACTCGATATAACATTTTGTGATAAAGTTTGTCAGTGACTTGTGACAGGTCTTGGTTTTCTCTTGGGCACTCCAGTTTTCTCCACCAATAAAACTGATCGCCTGATTTAACTGAAATATTGTTGAAAGTGGCGTTAAACACCATAATCCATCCACCCAACCTATACCATTTTCATTCCATTTATAGTAGCTTACTGGTTATTAGCTACCTGTCTATTCAATGTGTTCAATACTTACAAATATTGCTGGCAATATAATTTGACATTTATTATATAATATTGATTTACAAGTACAATCAATTATACAACTTGCGTCATAGATTTTTAATAAGATAATATAAATACACATATATATATATATGTAGTATTTTTTTTTAATTTGCATACATTAATTTACTATTAGTAATAAATTTGTAAATTTGCATACATTAATTTACTACAAGTAGTAAACTTGCATACATTAATTTACTATAAGTAGTTTTATATTATGATGCATGTATTTGAACTTATAACTAGTTTCTTAAATATGTGCCATTATATAGCTGAAATATTGCTTGAACACTAATCAATCAATTTATTCTATATTTAGATACACTGTCTGATAAACTACGACATACCCCGGTATAAGTTTTTTTTCTCAACTTAATAATTAGGAAAAGTTTAAATAGATAAGGTATCACACTATTTCTATAAGTGAATGCCATTCTTTTGATGTCAGATGTACAATTGAAGATGCATTGGTAGTGTAAATGCTAGTGTGCTCGCCTCGAGTGAGGTAGATCGTAGGTTCGATCCCCGGTCGGGTCAAACCAAAGACTCTAAAACTGGTATTTGCTGCTTCTATGGTAAGCACAGGATATCAGTGACTTAAAGAGCAAAGACTGGTTGGCTTGGAATCAGGATAATGTGTTCGAGTGGGGCGACATGTCTACCTGCCAACTGTTGTTTCACTGAGCTATAAATATAAAAATCCAACTAAGCATGTTGGTCTAGTAAAAAGCGTATATAATCATTATCATCTCATCAAAATGTAACTTGTTCCAATCATGATATCACTGAATAATTGCTCATCTGGGGTTAAACAAAAATATCTCCCTAACCCACTGCTATGAATTTCTTTTTTTTTTATGTGAACAGAAATATGTTTTGTATTTTTTCTTACAGGATCCAAATTAACAGATGTTTTTGTGGCTGTACAACTTGGAAAAGAAAAGTTTCAGACATCAACCATAAAAAATGCTCTCAATCCAGAATGGTTTGAACAGTGTGATCTGTGAGTACATTTTGTTTTATTACGTTATTCATCATTACTTAATGTACTTAATTGGGAAAATTCTATCTTTTATGTTACGATTTGTTAACCTTTCTTTTCTTTTGCTGTTTAATTTTTTTCTTCCTTTTGACAAAATAATGACAATAACAGTGATGGTCAACAATTCCACCAATATCTATAAAACAAACAACCACCTCTAAACAGTGATGGTCAACAATTCCACCAATATCAATAAAACAAACACTTACCTTTTGCCTCAAATCATTGAACACAAAACAAAAACACCATGATTTCTCCCATGTATGATTTTCGGACATTGTGCTAAAAATGCACTTTATAATATATTACTTGTAACATATTTTGCTTTTTTGGCAAAACCTATGCACATGGCTGTTATATTTAGTACAATTTTGCTAAGTTATAAATTATGTACAAATGTAATTTATTTAATTCTTATCTAAAAGTATAATTTTGCTGATGAAATAATTTCATTTCTGATTTTACATAGCATTATATGTTTTTCTGATATAGAAAAAAACAGTTCAAGGATTTAGAACATAACTGTTTTGTTCTGTTTTTACATTTTTTTTTTATTCAGGCAAATACCCCACATGCATTCAGAGGTGCAATTGCATGTGATGCACAGAGGCATGCTTTCAGATGATTTCATTGGATATTGTACTGTTCCTTTATGGCAATATAAAGTCTATGAAAGACCAGCAAGTCAGTAAGTAACTATGGCAACTGATGCTCAATATATTCTAATTTTCCTATGGTATCAATTTTCTTGGAGTGATTATGCACAGGGTTTCAATTTTTATGGACTGATTATTTGCAGGGTATAAATTTTGGTAGATTTCTTTTTTAGATTCCACAGATACTGTAAGTTAAATTATGGATGATTTGTAAATTTTACCCTTTGATCTTTTTACACATGATAATATCTATTGTCAAGCAACAAACATGATACAAGCGTACATGTATTATCATTGTTTTGAAATGTGACGTTATATTGACATCGCTGAGTTCACCCTACCAAATCATCCTCGATGAACATACTATCATTGATATGATTTGTTTGAAATGGACTTCTTCTCATCACGTTTCGGGTCTTTGACTTTGATATGACATTGCTCTGAGAAATCCATTATTGCAAAACAAAAACAAATCAATGATAATAAGCCATATAGGTAACTGATCATATCAATAGACAAGATTTGATTTATTTACCATCTGATTCTTATTTTTTTATATAAATGTAATAAATTAATGCACAGTATGGATTTCTAATCCCACTCAGGCCAGGGGATATAACATTATGTGATAATGTTAGTCAGCCACTCAGGCCAGGGGATATAACATTATGTGATAATGTTAGTCAGCCACTCAGGCCAGGGGATATAACATTATGTGATAATGTTAGTCAGTCACTCAGGCCAGGGGATATAACATTATGTGCTAATGTTAGTCAGTCACTCAGGCCAGGGGATATAACATTATGTGATAATGTTAGTCAGTCACTTAAGACAGGTCTGTTGTTTTCTCCGGGTACTCCAGTTTCCTCCACCAATAAAACTGAGAGCCACGATATAACAGAAATATTGTTGAAAGTGGCATTAAATACCATAAACCTAAACCCAAAGCCTGATTTCTAATACAAGATTTTACACTGCAAATTTGTGGACATCTCACAATCACATAAATATTTATGATTTACTTGTCAAAATGTCGTGCACAACGTAACTGGATATAGTTTTTCAATACTTGTAATGTTTAATTTGCAATTAAAACTGTTTTTTTTTTATTATTGCATTATAATCTGCAAACATCTATCTAAGACTTTACTGTACTGCATGTTATTATTTTGTCACAGGAAAGCCACTGATTGATGTCATCAAATATTCAAATGCAATACAGCTACATTGTATTTCCTAATTGTTGCTTTTTTTAGATGGGTTCAGCTCCAGTGTAAACCCAATAAAACACCAGATAATAAATATCGAGGAGAGATGGAAGTGAGAGTGGCCTTCTCTGTTAAAAGTAAGCAAGAAGATATAACCTCTAACCTCAACAAGAAAAAGTCTTCATCAATCAAAGGACTGGCTTCAGCAATGGGTAAATAAACGTTAGAGAATACCGAATGGGCAATA
>MJUT01052389.1:5821-28921 GCA_002080005.1 Gigantidas platifrons
TTAATGAAAATAATGTCATGACAACAATAAAACATGGCAGACAAATGTCACTGTTTTTTCAATATTTTAATCTCATATCAACAATTATTCCTGATCCAACAATTTCTTTAAATCAGTTGAGTCTTTTAATGTAAGTAACATAATGTCACAATTATTAACACTTTCTGTATCAGATATGATTGTATATGCCCGTCTGAGGTACATAAGCGACCAGAATTGTAACGCTGGACTAAATTTAGGAAACTCTGTTGTTACATACAACATTAAATCATGGAGACAATCATGAGGTATGTCATTTAATCGATGGTAAGAAATAAACCTTAGATAATACAGTAATACCCCCGGGTGACATATGATGGCTCTATCACCTGAAAAGTGTTGTAATAATTCGTCAGTAATAGTGAAAGATTGATCTTCTGTTTCTGGTGATAACATTATCACATTTGCCGTTTTTAATTTCATTTTCTGAAAAATATTTATAAATCCGTATTCTCTGTTGGTATTACTGAGCATATCCCTAATGGAGATATGAGAATAAACAGTGACAGGAAATTGACCGAGTGAAGTTAAAGATTTCACGTACTCTAAAACATGGATGGCTGCGTTGTTTCTCTTGCTTAAATAAAAATGCAAACCTAATAACACCCACCCTGACAAAGCACTAGTCTTTGTATCAATAATACAATGCGACATGTGTTTTGTCTGAAGATAAATTTGTTTGTTGTTTGATTTGAATAGTTTATTAAATAATATCTGGGTAATGTAGCTGGTTATAGAAAGAAATATAATGAAATATAAACGACGGGTATTAAAATGTAGTTTTCTATTCTTGATCTTTAAATAACATCTCATCATACACATAGATAGTTTGTACTTTTGTAATATACCTAGAAGAGGAAATATTGCTTTTTCAAATTCTGTATAAATGATCGGGAAAGTTCTAGACCTATTTTGGAATAAGAAAAATGTTTTAGAGAATCACAAAGCATGCGGCACCCCAACCCATATCATACAAAGAATGAAATAAAGACAACAACTCATCTCTTGATTGTCCTGAGAGCCTTCTGTCAATCATATTGTGTTGAGATATAAAGTAATTAGGGAGATATCTACACGTTATCCAATAAATAAGGCGCTTTAGACACAGCATGAAACAATTAAGTAAATTGTTAGGTGTCCAAACATTTTCTTCTAGTTCTTCTGATAACCAAAATATTACAGTTTTCAAGAAATAGGAGCAGAAAAGATTATCGACATTTTCGTTTTTCTTAATAACTTCTTTCAGTAAAAAATTCAGAAGCGCGTAGGAAATAATTTGTGAATGAGTCCAAGAATAGATCAACATTTTCTCTGGAACTGAAAACGATATTCTCCATTCAAAAGGATTGTCCTTTTGTGAATCAGATTTACTACCGATCGATACCAACAACACTCCTCCCTGAACAATGTTATTTATTAATGATTCTGGTGGCCAGCCGCAGAAGCGGGGTCTATCAATCCATGGTCTTCCTATAGAAGGCCACTTAGTATATTCTAAACAGAAGGCTTGGTCGATCGTTCCTAATTTATCAGAGAAACATGGTCCATTTAATACATAGTTACGATTGTTGATTTTACTCTTCCATGACTTATATGTTAAAAAGGTTTCATTATCATTTATATCAATGAATTGTGTGTTCCATTCACGTACATCATATAAACGGAGTAGAGTAAACCCAGCCACAGCATTGTCAAAGTCTAAAACTAAGTTCAACTTTGTTCTCAAATCATGATAATTAGAAAGTACATCATCACGTTCATAAACATGAATGTTTTTATTGACAAGCATCACATCATAATCACTTCCTGGTAGATTAAGTCCTTCCGCTTTACTACCACTACTTATGAAATGCCAGTTATTATCCCCACGGTGATTGCTTACATCATCATACACGTTAAAGAATTGTCTTCTATAGTTGACTACTTTCTCAGATCCAACAACTTCATCACACATGTATTTATATAACTTTACAGAAACGTCATCCATTACTGCTAAAGACAAATAAGTATATAAACATATTTATTACAATCTCATTAACACGATTATATCAATTGAGACATACATTCTACTACCTGATTTATAATCACATTTTTATATTTGTTTTGGAGAAGTAGCTTTATAAACTGTCTAAGTTGAAGCTTATTACGATGAGGGCTAGGCACGTTACTTGGACGAGATTTTCCTGAAAAAGTTATATCTGCGGTAAATAGTAACACAATCTAAAAAATAAAGGTAAAACAAATCAATATAGAAGATCGGACAACACAAAGACCCATACATAACGGAAGTGAGACCAAGTCACATAGAATCTCAGACAATATAGAGACCCGCACACAACAGAAGTGACACCAAGTGACATAGAAAATCAGACAACGCAAAGACCCAAACATAACGAAAGTGAGACCAAGCGACATAGAAACTCGAACAGCACAATGACCCATACAAAATGGAAGTGAGGACGAGTGACATAGAACTCGGAAAACACAAGACCAATATATAATGGTAGCGAGACCAAGTGACATAGAAACTCGGGCAACACAAGGACCCATACATCACGAAAGTGAGACCAGATGACATAGAAACTCAGACAACACAAGGACCCATACATCACGAAAGTGAGATCAAGCGACATATAAACTCAGTAATAGAGACCCATACATAGCGAAAGTGAGACCAAGTGACGTAGAAACGCAGACTACACAAGACCCATATATAATGGAAGCGAGATCAAATGACATAAACACTCGGACAAAACAAGGACCCATGCATAACGAAAGTGAGACCATTTGACATAGAAACTCAGATAACATAGAGACCCCTACAGAACGAAAGTGAGACCAAGTGACATTGAAACTCGGCCAACATAGAAACCCATACAGAACGGAAGTGAGACCAAGTGACATAGAAACGCAGATAACATAGATATACATACTGAACGGAAGTGAGACCAAGTGACATAGAAACTCGGACAACACAAGACAATATATATAATGGAAGCGAGACCAAGTGACATAGAAACTCATACAACATAGAAACCCCTACAGAACGGAAGTGAGACAAAGTGACATAGAAATTATGACTCCATAGAGATATATACAGAACGGAATTGAGACCAAGTGACATAGAAAGTCAGACAATATAGAGACCCACACAGAACGGAAGTGAGACCAAGTGACATAGAAACTCGGACAACATAGATACCCATACAGAACGGCAGTGAGACCAATTGAGATTTTCGCACTTAATTTTACAAAAATTGATACCAAACTAACAACTAAAGATATATTCTTGTTACTACAATGGAGGAGTTACAACCTTTTGATGTCAGACACCCTCCATGTTACACATATAATAAATAAGGGACACTTCTATACCCATCTATACACATCTATCCACATCTATATACATCTATGCACACACAAACACAAATAACGTAAATAAGACATGAGGCCTCATACAAACAACTGGCCCCTTCTAAGACAAAATGTATAAGTCCAGAACTCGAGGTAAATTGATGCTTCTTGATTTGATAATGTCACGATCCTTAAACGTAAAAGACAGCACCAACAGCTCGGAGTATTAACTTATTAGATTGGGTCGTTGTTAACAGCAGCAACTATTATGACTATTAACTTGTTAGAATGGGTTAACAAACATCATATCTGCTTCCATACAAAACAATCTTTTATCTTAAATTTAATGTCAGTAAAGGGTGGGCGGCAAAAATGAGTTTGTTACCCGTCAAGTTTTCAAGTGGTGCGTGCAATTTTCGAGCATGAAGAGGTATCAATGAAGTGTAACTCGAACAGCAGACTCCTACAGAGCATCAGAGTTTACCCTGGCCGGGGTTATTAGTTGTATTTGTGTTCCTCAATCTTCAGTTTTCTGTGCATTCGTAATTTAGTGTCAACCATTAAATATTTGTCTCTTGGTTATGTCATAACTGTATATTTATATCATGTATTGTTACTGAGGTAATATATTGACCCTTTAAAACTAATTACCAATAAATGTAACCCTCAATCTGTAGTGTAGACTATCGAAGATTCTCAAATCGAAAGTTGGATTATGTAATGTTCGTCTCTTGCATAAAAATAGGTCATATAATTTGTTTGTGTATATTTATTGAATTCTGCTAAATTGCATTCTCTTGACCACGTGTACTTATATTTCCTTGTTTCTAAAAATCTTGTTATGAATTATAAAAAAGTCAACACTCTTCATCAACACATTTCATTGTTTCCTTAGAAATTAATACAAATAACATTTCATCCATAGGAACACACTGGGTCTAGTAATATTAAATAGTTTATCTCTTGTGGGGAACAATCCCGTGGGAAGGGGTACTGCTTAATTGTGTCGTACGAATGACATCCACGACCCACCCTTATATGGGGCAACCTATAATTTACCCCCAATAGATACATCAAGATATGATTTGGTGAATCTATATGCTTCGTTATTTTCCTGATAAATATAGCTGCCATACACAGTGATACTTACTTAACCGTTAGAAACTTAAATCAAAATGTCTGAATAGGTTGATCTTGGGGATCTGCATTTTGTTATTTCACGGGGATATTTGTGTCCGATCCCCCCTTTTATAATGCAATCTGAACAATAGATGTCCTTATCTTTTTCGTTTTATTTAAATTAAGATCATCAACAAGCATTATAGTCTTACCATTTGCTTAGATTGAATTATTTCCGCCTGTCTATTACGTGGCAATATAAACCAAAAGTACCTCCCCATGCACTATTTTTAGTACATTTATCAATCCAGTCATGTGTCTCTTTAAACAAACTTTACGAATGAATGATCGATTGATTGTTTATACTCTATTTTAAACTCTTTTCACCTATTAATTATTTTTTTTTATTAAAAATTACGTATTGAAGTGGAAGGCATTAAGAACTTGATATTAGATAGAGGTGACATTTTACAACTTAAAACACTTATAGATAATATTTGTCATTAGTTATCCCATTGTTACTACTATTAGTATTAGTTTAATATTTCACTTTAATATCTACACTTCAGATAACATATCACAGGCGATCGTGGCACGGACTTACCACCCCCCTTTTTTCTAACTTTCTGTTTACAAATTTATTTTCAATAAAAGTTCTTTATTTTTTATTATTTCATCTCTTTTTCCTTATTTTAACTTGTTCGTGTCAATATTCATACAATCTTAGGTTGACATCAAATTGCATGTGCGGACCCTATATAGACACATCAAATTGCATGTGTCGACTCTATATAGATTAGGGTCGACGTATGCAATTTCATGTCAACATAAGATTGTATGAATATTGACACGAACAAGTTAAAATAAAGAAAAAGAGATGAAATAATAAAGAAGTAAAGAAATTTTATTGAAAATAAATTTCCAATCAGAAAGTTAGAAAAAAGGGGGGGGTGGTAAGTCCGTGCCACGAGCGCCTGTGAACATATTACTAAAATATGATGATATTTGAAAACAGTTCAGACATCGACCTCCAAGTTAATAAGACAGAATTATAGGAATCAAATTTGAAATTTAAAACTGAATAAAAGCCTTGATATCTACAGAGTGATTTGCGAGGGTTTTTGTTTTTGTTTTTATATCACAAGCTAAAGTATGCAGAACTGAACATCAATGGTGTTTTATTATACAAAGTAGCATTGATTATTGATCTCAATAGTTTTTACATCTTTTGCAACATTTTATTTTTAGTACAATTATACATTATATAATACGAGTAAAAACTACATAAAATATGTAATCTAGTTATCAACCCGGTGAAAAGTCATGAATGCATAAAGGACCGGTAAGTGTTTAAAAATAACAAGTAGAACATATCCATTTGTGACAGATATATTCCATAGCGGTAAACGAACTCATGGTGGAGACCGTAAAACTTTCAAAGTGATGACTTCAACTTAACCACTAGGGACCCTTAGATCAGTAGCTTCACTGTTAGCAGTAACACTCTATCAAGGAAATAATTCAAAATTAACATTTACCAACTCAAAATTTAACCACATCAGAGAATTATTTGTAACAAAGATATTCCATATTGGTTAACCAAGACATGGTGGAGACCGTAACACTTTCAAAGTGACGACTTCAACTTAATCACTAGGAATCCTTGGTTCAGTAACTTCCTTGTTAACAGTAACTCTCTATCAAGGAAATCGTGATAGGAACCACAAGCTCTGGAATATCGTATCAATTGAGAGATATATACTCCATATGTAGGTGCTGCTGATTTGTTGGTACATATAAATGGGAAGTTCACTATGTGTGTGTTGATTCCGTATTCCAAAAGATAAATCATGTTATAATTCCTCTGGCCCCAACAGTGCTCGTAAATCTTGAATATCATCCACCAAAAGTACAGGATGACTTTAGTGACAATAAAGTCATGATATAACGAGAAGTCTTAAGTACCGATTAGATTTTAGAGGTGTTCTGACGATGTGATTGTTTTCTACATATCATTGCCTGAGAAAAATATTATGATCTCACATTTTATAAATTTGTTGTAATAAAAAGACCCAAAAACATCTTTTGTTTTAGTAAACTTATTAACCAAACCTATTTAACAGTTCATTTGCTGAGATATATTTCTGTCACAAATATAGACCTATTTATGAATCTATATTATAGGACAATAAACGGTAGAGAAATCAAGAATAGACAACTCACTGGAAACTTGAGGTACACAACACGCAGGACGAAGACAAACAAAACAAACAACAAAGCACGGTATAATCTCTTTCTATTTATATATCTGTATTTTATGACAAGACAGGTATAATCTGTATCAGGTTGATTACTTGTTTAAACATTTAAAATGCCGAGGTCTCCTTCGTGTGACAACAAAATATTAGGTGTTTTAATTTGCGTTGCTACAAAGTAATGTGAAGTACATTTAAATTTATGAATACAAAATATAGATGTCTTTTTTTATGATAAAGAGAAAATAATGTTATTATGTACAGGTCACGTGTAGACAAATGTAAACCTCATTTAATATTACATTATGTATTTCTTGTATGAAAATCTTGAAGAGACCAAAGTAGTAATCAGAAATCTTATATCGAAGAACGACAGACAATACAATGACCAAAAGATAAACAATATTCTACAAAACACCACACAGAAAACTAAAGAACGACAGACAATACAATGACCAAAAGACAAACAATAATCTACAAAACACTACACAGAAAACTAAAGAACGACAGACAATACAATGACCAAAAGACAAAAAGACAAACAATAATCTACAAAACACTTCACAGAAAACTATAGAACGACAGACAATACAATGACCAAAAGACAAACAATAATCTACAAAACACTACACAAAAAACTAAAGAACGACAGACAATACAATGACCAAAAGAAAAACAATAATCTACAACACACTACACAGAAAACTAAAGAACTACAGACAATACAATGACCAAAAGACAAACAATAATCTACAAAAAACTACACAGAAAACTAAAGATCGAGCAACACGAACCCTACTTTAAAACGTTCTCCAGGCGGATTAGCCAATCAGATTGCAGTATTCAAATCAAATTAAATTATTGTATTATAAATTTACTCTAGTCCAAGCATGCAACAGTACATAATAATCAAGTACTGAAGGTTTACAGGAAACCTAAATAATAATAAGAAGAAGAAGAAGAAGGGGATGAACTGTGTTAATCTTAAACGACACAAAAGTCATCTAACATCGAAATCGTGTTGGACACCAGTATGCGTAAACCATTATAAATAACATTAATAAAATATGAACACCCGACACAACAAATGGGCATGAAGAAGAACCGAACATCTTTTTACACGAAAATCGTAGCGTACACCACAACACGAAACCAAAAACATGAAGAGAAAATAAACAACACGAACCCCACTAATACATGTCTAATAACGAGGGTGAACCCGGGTGCTCCAGTAGGGTAACACATTTCTGCTGCACATGTGCCACACCTAGTGTTATTCTTGTTACAAACCCGGTAATAAGGCATTAATGAAAAAATGACCGGATTGTAATTACGATAAACAGAACATATATGTGATCATTTGTGACATAAATATTCGGCAACTGTTAACCAGATCATGATAGCGACAGTAAAACTTTCGAAGTGATGCCTTCAACTTAACCAATATGCGCCCTTGGTCCATTAGCTTCATTGTTGGCAGCACCACTCTATCAAGGAAATCATGACAGGGACAACCATCCCTGGAATTTCGGATCATACATATAAATAGAAAGTTCACAATGGGCCGTAAGTGAGTACCTCGTATCATTTCCACAATTCCATTATATCTTCGTTTTTCAGTGGCAATATCAATTTCAACCGTTTCTGCTATTTACCTGTTAAGAGTTACTGGTAGTGTGTCGATGAATTTCCTCTATCTCTTAGTTTCTGATATTAACTTGACTGAAAGGGACCAACAAGTGCCAATTTTCTCACTTCTAACATTTTAATTTCCTCTAATTTTATTGCACTGTTGTATTTTTTTTATTTTTTTTTCTTTGCTTGTTTGATTAACTGTATTTATTTTTAATTTGGGCAACATCCTCAGCTTTCATCTATTTATGAGTCAATTAAGGAACTTGACGCTTTTATTTGGGAAAAGGTGATAAATCTCTCAATTCATTACGCAATCCCCACCCTGCAAACATATTCTGCCCAGTGGAGACTTTTTCAGAACAATACAGATTTTCATTCCAACGGGTGACGGAGAAGTCGTTTCCGAGCAGCTGCAGTCGAGTCATGCTGCTCCCTGCCCGGTGTAGCCATTTGCTGTAAGTATGTTCATGTCGGTTTTCAGATTCGTATTCTCAATTGTATTTGGACTTTGTATTCACAGTTCAAATTAATCAAATTATATTTTGCTGGATTTGAGCTTAAACATTTTGTTTGCTCAAATGTGCAAAAACGATAAGACACAAGCTAAACAAACTGATGAAATCTTCTTATATATAATTATATACAATAAGTTACAACATTTTTTGATAAGGTATGAATGCATATGAATATTTCTTACATTAATGTGGGTAAATTTAACAAGAACAGAGAATGAAAAAAGAAATGAAAGATTTTTCCTAATAATCTAATATCAATACACTAACATCTAACGAAAACTCGTTTCGGTTCACGTCAGGGGTCACATCTTTAACCCACCAATCAAGGAAGAGCCTATCTAATCTAATTACTAAGCAGACGAACACACACTGAGAGTTGGTTTCCCATTGTTCAATATATTAAACTGCTCTGTATATGATTTGATGATCGGGGATGAATGTTTATTTGACATGGCCCTACATGTGATGATAGTAGATACACATGTAGCACAACATCGTAATGTCATAAACATCATATTAATTAGATTATCTGTCAATTAAAATTATCTCCCTTTAAAGTCTCCAGAATGGACACAGTTATTTTCTATATACCACATAGAGGATTTTGTTTTTTTATTTAGTAGACAGTTTGCATACTGATGTGTAATATAATTCCCCAGCCTTCACTTTTCTGGAATATTTTACTCTTCCAGAAACATGAGTCCTGAGTTCCTCCCGGTTTTAGTGAACTTCGTGTTACTCGATCTTTAGTTTTATCTGTATGTTTTGTAGATCGTTGTTTGTCCTTTTGTCGTTTTTTCTTTTGGTCATTGTATTGCCTGTTCTTCTATTACGGCTTCTGGTTACCCCTTTGGTATCTTTTGGTCATTGTATTGCCTGTTCTTCTATTACGGCTTTTGGTTACCCCCCTTTGGTATGTTCAAACCTATCTTACAAGTAGATAACATTATATGTTTCCTCTACTGTTATAACGGGTTCTACAACATAAATGTGTTTTAGATAAAATATAGTTCACTTCTTTGTCGGACATGCCCCCTACATTTTATATCTGTGATACATTAAAAAATGTCACATAACTTTTTAATGTCTAAGTAATAAATTGTTCTAAATGCACATTGTTTTTTGGTATTTGTGCTTAAATGTCATCTTTTAATATGCAATTTCTTGGTGACAAAAGGGAAGAGTGAAAACATTTCATTATTTGTTATTTTTGTAAAACTATGGTTATAATATTGTAACACAGAAATCCCCCGAGCTACTGCTATATGACATAGTTTCTCTACCCGTTGCAAATTAATGTATTTTAGATGTGGAGTAGACAAATCAAATACCCAACTTACCCTTAGACAGGGACGCGAATGATTGTCTCGTGCATTTAAATTTGCCCGACTATTTCCATTATCCTCGTTTTCCAGTGGCAATATAATATTAAGCCGACAATATTCATTATCCTCGTTTTCCAGTGGCAATATAATATTAAGCCGACAATATCCATTACCCTCGTATTCCAGTGGCAATGTAATATTAAGCCGACAATATTCATTATCCTCGTTTTCCAGTGGCAATATAATATTAAGCCGACAATATCCATTATCTTCGTTTTCCAGTGATAATATAATATTATGCCGACAATTTCCATTATATCCTGACTTTCCAGTGGCATTTTAAAATTTTGCTGACAATTTCCATCATATCCACGTTTTCCAATGGCAATATAACAGCATGCCGACAATTTCCATTACATCCTTGTTTTCCAGTGGCTATTTATATTTCATCCAATCGATACATCCCTGTGGCACTATTTTACCGACATTATTTATTGTTTTATGATCAGAAAGTTAAAACAGTATTGTTCAATAATTACCACCAATATCAACAAAACAAACAATCACCTCTCATCTTAGCTCCCTAAATACTAAATTTACAAAACACCTTTACAAAACTAAAGCTTGATCAATACTAAAAACCGGGACTAAACTCTGATGCTCCGGAAGGGAAAGCACGTCATGTTTCACTAGTGACACCTGTCCTGTTGCTCCAGTTACCAATCCGGTGATAAGTCATGAATTAGAAGAGGACCGAGAAGTACTTGTGGCAAGTGGAACATATTCGTGGTAAATTTGTGACACAGATATTCCGTAAGAGGTCCCTCGTATAGAGATTATAGTCCGCAACTCATATGTCACGCTCCAGCTTACACTTTGTATTCAGACTTTATATAACGTCACCGTCTCAGCTATAATGTATATCGTGGAGTACAAAGATGTAATATTTCACCAAGAGGGGATGCTTGGGACCATAAAACTAGTTCAGCGTCACTGTCTAAGCTATAATGTATATCATGGAGTACAAAAATGTAATATTTCACCAAGAGGGGATGCTACGGACCATAAAACCAATTGAGCGTCACTGTCTCAGCTATAATGTATATCATGGAGTACAAAAATGTAATATTTCACCAAGAGGGGATGCTTCGGACCATAAAACCAGTTCAGCGTCACTGTCTTAGCTATAATGTATATCGTGGAGTACAAAGATGTAATATTTCACAAAGAGGGGATGCTTGGGACCATAAAACCAGTTCAGCTTCACTGTCTGAGCTATAATGTATATCATGGAGTACAAAAATGTAATATTTCACCAAGAGGGGATGTTTGGGACCATAAAATCAGTTCAGCGTCACTGTCTGAGCTATAATGTATATCGTGGAGTACAAAGATGTAATATTTCACCAAGAGGGGATGCTTGGGACCATAAAACCAGTTCAGCGTCACTGTCTAAGCTATAGTGTATATCATGGAGTACAAAGATGTAATATTTCACCAAGAGGGGATGCTTGGGACCATAAAACCAGTTCAGAGTCACTGTCTAAGCTATAATGTATATCGTGGAGTACAAAGATGTAATATTTCACCAAGAGGGGATGCTTGGGACCATAAAACCAGTTCAGCGTCACTGTCTGAGCTATAATGTATATCGTGGAGTACAAAGATGTAATATTTCACCAAGAGGGGATGCTCGGGACCATAGCACTAGTTCAGCTTCACCACTTTTTAATAGGAATGATTGTACCAAGCCAGGATAATGATCGGTCATGTATGTGTGTGCTAAGGATATTGTTATTGACTGCTTCTACAATTTTTCGATTGGATTCAGGAACAAATGACTTTTTAATTTATACATAACATGGAGTACAAAAATAAAACAAACTGAATAAAGTTACATCTTCTTGTGTTATGTTTCATAAAATAATGTCATGACAACAATAAAATATGACAGACAAATGTCCATTTTTTCAATATTTTAATCGCATATCAACAATTATTCCTGGCCCAACAGTTTCTTTAAATCAGTTGATTCTAATAATGTATATATCATAGTGTCACAATAATAAACACCGTCTGTATCAGATATAATTTCAAATGCCTTTCTGAGGTAATCAAACGAGAAGTATTGTAACACTTGACTAAATTTGGTAGATTCTGTTGTTACATACAACATTAAATCATGTAGACAATCCTGACGTCTTGATATGTCATGTAACCGATGGTAAGAAATAAACCTTAAATAATACAGTAATACCCCCGGGGGACATAAGATGTCTCTATCACCTGGAATGAGTTGTAATAATTCGTCAGTAATAAAAGATTGATCTTCTCTTAATGGTGATAATATTATCACATATGCCGTTTTTAATTTCATTTTCTGAAAAATATTCATAAACCCATATTCTCTGTTGGTATTACTGAGCATATCCCTAATGGAGACATGATAATCTATACTGACAAGAAATTGGCCGAGTGAAGGTAAAGATTTCACGTACTCTAAAACATGGACGGCTGCGTTGTATCTCTTGGTTATATAAAAATACAACCCTAATAAAACCCACCCTGACAAAGCACTAGTCTTTGTATTAATTATACAATGTGATAACAGTTGTTTTGTCTGAAAATAATTTTGTTTGTTGTTTGATTTGAATAGTTTATTAAATAATATATGGGTGATGTTACTATTTATATAAAGAAATGCAATGAAATATAAACGACGGGTACTAAAATGTAGTTGTCTATTCTTGATCTTTATACAACATTTCCTCATACAGGCATGTCCTTTGTATTCTTCGTGTATCATACAACCTTGTAATATACCTAGAAGAGGAAATACAGCTTTTTCAAATTCTGTATAAATGGTCGGGAAAATTCTAGAATTTAAGTTTATTTCGAAATACGAAAAATTCCTAAGAGAATCACAATGCACCAAGCACCCCCATCCCATATCATACAAAGAATGAAATAAAGACAACAACTCATCTCTTGATTGTCCTGGGAGCCTTCTGTCAATCATATTGTGTTGAGGTATAAAGTAATTAGGGAGATATCTGCACGTTATCCAATAAATAAGGCGCTTTAGACACAGCATGAAACAATTAAGTAAATTGTTAGGTGCCCAAACATTTTCTTCTAGTTCTTCTGATAACCAAAACATTACAGTTTTCAAGAAATAGGAGCAGAAAAGTTTATCGACATTTTCGTTTTTCTTAATAACTTCTTTTAGTAAACATTTCAGAAGCGCGTAGCAAACAATTTGTGAATGAGTCCAAGAATAGATCAACATTTTCTCTGGAACTGAAAACGATATTCTCCATTCAAAAGGGTTGTCCTTTTGTGAATCAGATTTACTACCGATCGGTACCAACAACACTCCTCCCTGAACAATGTTATGTATTAATGATTCTGATGGCCATCCATAGAACCGAGGTCTATCAATCCATTGTCTTCCTACAGAGGGCCACTTAGTATATCTAAGACATAAAGCTTGGTCCGTCATTCCTAATCGATCAGAAATACATGGTCCATTTATTACATAGTTATGAATGTTCAGTTCACGCTTCCATGACTTGTTTGTTAAAAATGTTTTATTATCATTTATATCAATGACTGTCTTGTTCCATTCACGTACATCATATAAACGGAGTAGAGTAAAACCAGGCATAGCATTCTCAAAGTCTAAAACTAAATTATGTTGTGTTCTCAAATCATGAGAAATAGAAAGGATATCATCAAATTCATAAACATGAATGTTTTTATTGACACGCATCACATCATAATCACTTCCTGGTAGATTAAGTCCTTCCGCTTTACTACCACTACTTATTGAATACCATCTATCAACCCCATCGTGATTCTGTACAACATCATGCACGTTAAAGAATTGTCTTCTATAGTTGACTACTTTCTCAGATCCAACAACTTCATCACACATGTATCTATATAACTTTACAGAAACGTCATCCATTACTGTTAAAAATAAATGAATATATAAACATATGTATTACAATCTCATAAAAACGATAAGTATCAAATGAGACATACATTCAACTACCTGATTTATATTCACATGTTGATATTTGTATTGAAGAAGAAACTGTCCAAGGTTAAGTTTATTACGATGAGGGTTAGGCACGTCACTTGGAAGAGATTTTCATGAAAAAGTTATATCTGCAGTAAATACTAACACAATCTCGAACATAAAGGTAAAACAAAACCAATAGAGCAAAAAGAGACAACACAAGGAAGCATACAGAACGGAAGTGAGACCAAGTGACATAGAAACTCAGACAACACAAGGAAGCATACAGAACGGAAGTGAGACCAAGCGACTTAGAATCTCAGGCAACACAAGGAAGCATACAGAACGGAAGTGAGACCAAGCGACTTAGAATCTCAGGCAACACAAGACCCATATATGATGGAAGCGAGATCAATTGACATAGAAACTCAGACAACACATGGACTCATATATAATGGAAGCGAGACCAAGTGAAATAGAAACTCAGACAACACAAGGACCTATGTATCCCGAATGTGAGACCAAGCCAAATTGAAACTCAGGGAACACAAGGACCTATATATAACGGTAAGGAGACCAGGTGACATAGAAACTCAGATAACAAAGAGATTCATACAGAACGAAAGTGAGACCAAGTGACATAGAAACTCGGACAACATGGATATACATACACAATAGATGTGAGACCAAGTGACATAGAAACTCAGGCAACACTAGGACCCATACAGAAAGAAAATGAGACAAAGTGACATAGAAACGTGGACAACATAGAGAACCATACATAGCCAAAGTGAGACCATGTGACATAGAAACTCAGACAACACAAGACCTATATATAATGTAACCGAGACCAAGCGACATAGAAACTCAGGCAAAACAAGGACCAATGCATCACGAAAGTGGGACCAGGTGACATAGAAACTCAGATAACATAGATATTCAAACAGAACGAAAGTAAGACCAAGTGACACAGAAACTCGGACAACATAGAGAAACATACAGAACGGATGTGAGACCAAGTGTAACAGAAACTCAGGCAATACAAGGATCCATGCAGCACAAAAAAGAGACCAAGTGACATAGAAACTCGGACAACATAGGGACCCATACATAACAAAAGTGAGACCAAGTGCCATAGAATCTCGGACAACATAGAGACCCATACATAACTAAAGTAAGAACAAGTGACATAAAAACTCGGACAAAATAAAGTGACATACATAACGAAAGTGAGACCAAGTGATATGGAAACTCAGACAACACAAGGACTCGTACATAATGGAAGTGGGACCAGGTGACATAGAAACTCAGATAACATAGAGACCAATACAGAACGAAGTGAGACCAGGTGACATAGAAACTCAGATAACATAGAGACCCATACAGAACGAAGGTGAAACCAAGTGACATTGAAATTCAGACAACACGAGGCCCATATATAATGGAAACGAGACCAGGTGACATAGAAACTCAGATAACACAGAGACTCGTACAGATGGGAAGACAGACCAAGTGACATAGAAACGCAGACAACACAAGACCCATATATAATGGAAGCGAGACGAAGTGACATAGAAACTTAGAAAACACAAGGACTATATATCACGAAAGTGAGACCAAGCGACATAGAAACTCAGGTAACAAAAAGACTAATATATAATGGAAGTGAGAACAGGTGACATAGAAACTCAGATAACAGAGACTCATACAAAACGAAAGTGAGACCAAATGACATAGAAACTCGGACAAAATAGAGATACATACAGAACGGATGTGAGACCAAGTGACATAGAAACTCAGTCAATACAAGGACTCATACAGAAGGAAAATGAGACCAAGTGACATAGAGACTCGGCGAACATAGAGACCCTTTCATAACGAAAGTGAGACCAAGTGGGATAGAAACTCAGACAACACAATTCCCATATTTATTGGAAACGAGACCAAGTGACATAGCAACTCAGACAACACATGGACCCATGCATAACGGAAGTGAGACCAGGTGACATAGGAACTCAGAAAACATAGAAACCAATACAGAGCGAAAGTGAGACAAAGTGACATAGAAACTCGGACAACATACAGAACGGGTGTGACACCAAGTGATATAGAAACTAAGGCAATATAAGGACCCATGCACAACAAAAAAGAGACCAAGTGACATAGAAACTTGGACAACATAGAGACCCAACATATCGAAAGTGAGAACAAGTGACATAAAAAATCGGCCACCATAAAGAAACATAGAACGGTAGCGAGACCAAGTGACATAGAAACTCGGACAACATAGAGAACCATACAGAACGAAAGTGAGACCAAGTTACATAGAAACTCAGACAACACAAGACCAATTTAAAATGGAACCGAGACCAAGTGACATAGAATCTCAGACAACAAATGGACCTATGCATCACGAAAGTGAAAACAAGTGAAATAGAAACTCAGGCAACACAAGGACCCGTACATAACGGAAGTGAGACCAAGTGACATAGAAGCGTAGATAACATAGAGACTCATACAGAACGAAAGTGAGACCACGTAACATAAAAACTCTGAAAACATAGATATACATATGGAACGAAGTGAGACCAGGTGGCATAGAACCTCAGATAACATAGAGACCCATACAGAACGAAAGTGAAATCAAGCGACATAGAAACTGAGACGACAAAAGATCCATATATAATGGAAACGATACTAGATGACATAGAAACGCTGACAACATAGAGATACATACAGAACAGAAGTGAGACCAAGTGCCATAGAATCTCGGACAACATAGAGACCCATACATAACTAAAGTAAGAACAAGTGACATAAAAACTCGGACAAAATAAAGTAACATACATAACGAAAGTGAGACCAAGTGATATGGAAATTCAGACAACGCAAGGACTCGTACATAACGGAAGTGGGACCAGGTGACATAGAAACTCAGATAACATAGAGACCAATACAGAACGAAGTGAGACCAGGTGACATAGAAACTCAGATAACATAGAGACCCATACATAACGAAGGTGAAACCAAGTGACATTGAAATTCAGACAACATGAGGCCCATATATAATGGAAACGAGACCAGGTGACATAGAAACTCAGATAACACAGAGACTCGTACAGATCGGAAGAGAGACCAAGTGACATAGAAACGCAGACAACACAAGACCCATATATAATGGAAGCGAGACGAAGTGACACAGAAACTTAGAAAACACAAGGACTATATATCACGAAAGTGAGACCAAGCGACATAGAAACTCAGGTAACAAAAAGATTAATATATAATGGAAGTGAGACCAGGTGACATAGAAACTCAGAAAACAGAGACTCATACAAAACGAAAGTGAGACCAAATGACATAGAAACTCGGACAAAATAGAGATACATACAGAACGGATGTGAGACCAAGTGACATAGAAACTCAGTCAATACAAGGACTCATACAGAAGGAAAATGAGACCAAGTGACATAGAGACTCCGCGAACATAGAGACCCTTTCATAACGAAAGTGAGACCAAGTGGGATAGAAACTCGGACAACACAATTCCCATATTTATTGGAAACGAGACCAAGTGACATAGCAACTCAGACAACACATGGACCCATACATAACGGAAGTGAGACCAGGTGACATAGGAACTCAGAAAACATAGAAACCAATACAGAGCGAAAGTGAGACAAAGTGACATAGAGACTCGGACAACATAGAGACACATACAGAACGGGTGTGACACCAAGTGATATAGAAACTAAGGCAATATAAGGACCCATGCACAACAAAAAAGAGACCAAGTGACATAGAAACTTGGACAACATAGAGACCCAACATAACGAAAGTGAGAACAAGTGACATAAAAAATCGGCCACCATAAAGAAACATAGAACGGTAGCGAGACCAAGTGACATAGAAACTCGGACAACATAGAGAACCATACAGAACGAAAGTGAGACCAAGTTACATAGAAACTCAGACAACACAAGACCAATTTAAAATGGAACCGAGACCAAGTGACATAGAATCTCAGACAACAAATGGACCTATGCATCACGAAAGTGAAAACAAGTGAAATAGAAACTCAGGCAACACAAGGACCCGTACATAACGGAAGTGAGACCAAGTGACATAGAAGCGCAGATAACATAGAGACTCATACAGAACGAAAGTGAGACCACGTAACATAAAAACTCTGAAAACATAGATATACATATGGAACGAAGTGAGACCAGGTGGCATAGAACCTCAGATAACATAGAGACCCATACAGAACGAAAGTGAAACCAAGCGACATAGAAACTGAGACGACAAAAGATCCATATATAATGGAAACGATACTAGATGACATAGAAACTCTGACAACATAGAGATACATACAGAACAGAAGTGAGACCAAGTGACATAGAAACTCGGACAACATGGAGAACAATATATAACGGAAGTGAGACCAAGTGACATAGAAACTCAGATAACATAGAGACACATACAGAACGAAAGTGAGACCAAGTGACATAGAAACTCAGGCAACACAAGAAACCCGTACATAATGGAAGTGAAACCAGGTGACATAGAAACTCAGATAACATAGACTCATACAGAACGAAGTGAGACCAGATGACATAGACACTCAGATAACATAGAGACCCATACAGAACGAAGGTGAACCCAAGTGACATAGAAACGCAGACAACACAAGACCCATTTATAATGGAAGCGAGACGAAGTGACATAGAAACTCAGAAAACACAAGAACTATACATCACGAAAGTGAGACCAAGCAACATAGAAACTCAGGTATCACAAGGACCCATGCATAATGGAAGTGAGACCAGGTGACATAGAAACTCAGATAACATAGAGACTCATACAGAACGAAAGTGTGACCAAGTGACATAGAAACTCGGACAAAATAGAGATGCATACAGAACGGATGTGAGACCAAGTGACATAGAAACTCAGTCAATAAAAGGACCCATACAGAACGAAAATGAGAACAAGTGACATAGAAACTCGGAGAACATAGATACCCTTTCATAACGAAAGTGAGATAGAAACTCGGACAACATAGAGATACATACAGAACGGAAGTGAAATCAAGTGACATAGAATCTCAGACAACACAATTCCCATATTTAATGGAAACGAGACCAACTGACATAGAAACTCGGACAACACAAGGGGCCATACATCACGAAAATGGGACCAAGCGACATAGCAACTCAAGCAACGCAATGACCAATGCATAACGGAAGTGAGACCAGGTGACATAGGAACTCCGAAAACCAAGAGACCATTACAGAGCGAAAGTGAGACCAAGTGACATAGAAACTCGGACAACATAGAGACCCAACATAACGAAAGTGAGAACAAGTGACATAAAAAATCGGCCACCATAAAGAAACAAGCGAGACCAAGTGACATACAAAATCAGACAACTCAAGACCCATATATAATGGAAACGAGACCAAGTGACATAGAAACTCGAACAACATAGAGACCCATACATAACAAAAGTGAGACCAGGTGACATAGAATTCAGATAACATAGAGAACCATACAAAACGAACGTGAGACCAAGTTACATAGAAACCCAGACAACACAATACCAACTTGAAATGGAACCGAGACCAAGTGACATAGAATCTCAGACAACAAATGGACCTATGCATCACGAAAGTGAGACTAGGCGACAAAAGGACCCATACATCACGAAAGTGAGAACAAGTGAAATAGAAACTCAGGCAACACAAGGACCCGTACATAACGGAAGTGAGACCAAGTGACATAGAAACTTTGAAAACATAGATATACATATGAAACGAAGTGAGACCAGATGACATAGAAAGTCAGATAACATAGAGACCCATACAGAACGAACGTGAAACCAAGTGATATAGAAAGTGATATAGAAGACCCATATATAATGGAAACGAGACTAGGTGACATAGAAACTCTGACAGCATAGAGATACATACAGAACAGAAGTGAGACCAAGTGACATAGAAACTCGGACAACATGGAGAACAATATATAACGGAAGTGAGACCAAGTGACAGAGGAACTCAGAAAACATAGAGACCATTACAGAGCGAAAGTGAGACCAAGTGACATAGAAACTCGGACAACATAGAGACATATACATAACGGATGTGACACCAAGTGACATATGAACTCAGGCAATACTAGGACACATGGAGAACAAAAAAGAGACCAAGTGACATAGAAACTTGGACAACATAGAGACCTATGCATAAGGAAAATGAGACCAAGTGCCATAGAAACTCGGACAACATAGAGACCCATACATAACGAAAGTGAGAACAAGTGACATAAAAACTCGGCCAACATTAAGAAACATACAGAACGGTGGTGGGACCAAGTGACATACACAACAAGACAACACAAGACCCATATAAAATGGAACCGAGACAAAGTGAAATAGACACTCAGAAAACACATGGACCTATGCATCACGAAAGTGAGACAAAGCGACATAGAAACTCAGGCAACACAAGGAGCCATGCATCACGAAAGTGAAAACAAGTGACATAGAAACTCAGGAAACACAAGGACCCGGACATAACGGAAGTGAGACCAAGTGACATAGAAGCGCAGATAACATAGATACTCATACAGAACGAAAGTGAGACCAAGTGACATAGAAACTCTGACAACATAGATATACATATAGAACGAAGTGAGACCAGGTGACATAGAAACTCAGATAACATAGAGACCCATCCAGAACGAAAGTGAAACCAAGTGACATAGAAACTCAGACAATACAAGACCCATATATATTGAAACGAGACCAGGACTGGGTTGCACAAACGTCATTTAAATTTAAGTGTCAATTAAATCGGCCTTAAACCTCAATTAAATTTAAGTAACCGTTATTTCCGTTGCACAAACGTTTGTTAACGTTAATTAATACTTAAAGGTTATTTAAATTTAATTGTGGAATATGGGCACTTTTAAATATTTAATTGCAAATTAATCATGGAAGACATACTGCTGTTCGGCAATATACTAGACAATGCAAAGCCGCCTATGAAATACGAGAACGATTACTGACCATTGATGAACTTACAGACAAAGAACTTCGGTCCCGTTACAGATTCGGGAGGCAGTCCATAGAGATAATTACAGATCTAATCTGTGAAGAGATCTTACATCCTACTCAAAGAAGTCATTCCCTTAGTGCAGAAACGCAAGTACGAAAGGTTTTTTTTTACTCTGCTTAATTATCGTAATTAATAAATGTTACGTGTACTAGTATACGTTGTGAAGAATTTTTAATGACAGCACATTTCGCCACTGTAAACTGAAACATTTGTTACGAAATAATGAATAAATTGTGTATTCTGAGTTCTGTAGACCTTTTTTGTCTACTCCAATGGTTTAAAATTTCCCCTTGACAACTATTGTTTACTCAAATTAATTCCCTTGTTTAAAGGGAAGTAAATCTATCTTCAAACTGGGGACTCGTTGAGGGATTTGTAACTCAACTCAAACATTTTGCGAAAAGAGAAAAAAAAAATACCACAACAAACTACAAGTATGAAATTGTCAACAATTTTGATAACAATTTATTTTCAATTATAAATTTTAAAAATAACCTTTTTCGTGTACATGCCGAGTGTTTAATTTGTAGCACTATCGTACATTTTGTTCAAATTCTGGTAGATTTATATGTCATCAAGTTTTACTACCCCTGTACTTTTAGAGAAATGAAGGTTAGACATGATTTATTTTGTGCGTCACTGTTCGTCTATTAAAAAAAAACGTTACGTAAACGGTATATTTATTTTGGACATTTTAACTTACGACTCCAACTTTAATTTATGCTATCCACCCGACCCTCGCTCATTGTTCACTAAAATATTATAATGACAAAAATAATAGAATTAGGATTACTTATTTTGTACTGACGCGGTTCTGGGTATTTTCACTTATTTACTTGAGTTCATTATATACAAGCGTGTGGGTTAATTTTTTTTTCTTTAATTAAATTTTTCAAATATACGAAAGTAACATTCATTGGTGTTAAAGGTTTATATATTTTTTGTTTGCTTGGTTCAACAGGTTCTCATTGCTTTGAGATATTTTTGCGTCTGGAAGCTTTCTGCAAGTTGTAGGGGATACTATGGGGGTTCATAAAGGCACGGTTAGCAGATGTATTCAAAGAGCATCCCATGCCCTTGCTGCGAAGACAGACCAATTAATTAAATGGCCATCCGATCAACAGAAAAGAGAAATTAAGCAAGGTTTTTACGAAAGTGGAGGGTTTCCTGGTGTCATTGGATGTGTAGACGGCACTCATGTGAGAATTACAGCTCCAACTATAGATGAACCGTCATTTGTAAACAGAAAAGGGTTCCACAGTATGAATGTTCAGGCAACTTGTGATCATGAAGGTATGAATGTTTTTGTTTTAAATAAACGATAAATATACCAAAGGGACATGAAAGTAACCAAAACAATAACGTATCTCAGGTACAATACTTGTTGAGGACTAAATCGTACTGCCACGTACCAATATGTGGAGATTAACAGAGACAGAACTTTAGTAGAACTAAATCGTACTGCCAAGTACCAATATGTGGAGGTTAACAGAGACACAACTTTAGTAGGACTAAATCGTACTGCCAAGTACCAATATGTGGAGATTAACAGAGACACAAGTTTAGTAGGACTAAATCGTATTGCCAAGTACCAATATGTGGAGGTTAACAGAGACACAATTTTAGTAGGACTAAATCGTATTGCCAAGTACCAATATGTGGAGGTTAACAAAGACACAACTTTAGTAGGACTAAATCGTACTGCCAAGTACC
>MJUT01052391.1:93592-107045 GCA_002080005.1 Gigantidas platifrons
GTTAAATGTTTGTTATCTACGGTGACTGAGCAAGACATAATTGCTCTGTTACCTGATTCATGTAGGGCTTCGATAATAAACTTTAACAGTATATGAGCTGACTTCACAGAGGACACCGTATCAACCTTAGAACGACGCTTGTTTCTGCTATTTTTAGACAATTTTACGATTTTTGTTTGCGCTTTGACATTGCTGAATACACCGTCGGGAAATATAAAATTAATTTGCACCCGTTGTATATCAGGACAGAAAAACTCGCCAAATGATAGCTGTTCTACCTGCATTAAAGCTGTTGCAATTCACTATATATTTTTCGACGATGTATTTTGTCTATATAAAGAAATAAGCAAATGGAAAAAAATTAAGTTGACATGAGTTAGGAGTAACGTTATAGTTCACCATGTGATAGGAATAGTGTTACATCTCATGATGAATTAGTAATAGAGTAATGGTTCATCATGAATTATGAAGAGGGGTGCGGGTATTCATGAGTTAGCAGTAGATAAGCATTGCTCAATATGAGTTAGAGATATAAGTATAGCTCATCATGAATTATGGACAGTTTAAGGTCTCATATTGTGCTAGAAATATAATTTGGGTTCATCATAAGTTGGCGTAAAGCTCTGGATTATCATGAGTATTGAATACACTGTGGTTTCTCAAACTGAACTACAGCTGTGTGCACATTTAATCTCTCTGCTATAACCAGACGTGTTCAGTTTCATCAGTATAAACTATAAAGCTGAATTCGTATCTAAGCTGAAATCATATGGTGCATGAAAAGATTGAAGATATCACAGGAGATAGCAGACGTCGTAAGAATAAAAGGGAGCGACAAGACATTGACCAAAAGAAAAAGGACAAACACTGATCTACCAAGCACAGTACACACATAAAACCTAAGATTGAGTATCACAAACTCGTCGTGAAAACCAGATTTAATGATATGTTTCCTCTTAATCTGAAATTGACATAGTTCGGGTTTGTTGCTACAAACCAGGCCTAATGAAAATGTTGAAATCATCACTTGGAATGTTGTATGGTCGCCACCATGACTGGTTTGACCGCTATGGGATATATGTGTCACAAACTACAACGAATATGTTCCACTTGTTGCAAACACTCCTCAGCCCTTTCCTCATTCATGCCTTATCACCGCTTTTATGACTAGGTTAACACGACGGATGTCACTAGCGAAGCAGGAACTGCCTACCCTTCCGGAGCACCTGAGTTCACCCCCGATTTTTAGTGGGGTTCGTGTTACTCTATCTTTAGTTGTATATGTATGTTTATTGTAGATCGGTGTTTGTCCTTTTGGGCAGTGTGTTGTCTGTTCTTCTTTGATATACGGATTATGATTACCCCTTTGGTATACTCAAACTCTTCTTTTGTTCAGCTTTATTGATGGAGGAAACCGGAGTACCTGGAGAAAACCGCTGACCTGTTGCAAGTCATTGCCATGCTTTATCACGTAGTGTTGTATTTAGTACAGCTAGCCATGAGCGGGATTCAAATTAAAAAGTTTAGTGGTGATTGTCACTGAAACTCTGATTTTGTCTGTTTGTTGATTTATTAGTCTTGATATTCCCTTTGGAAGATTGCTCGGTGTTCGGTAATTGTGTTAGTACTTTTTTTAACTCATACCAGTGTATCAGAACATACATAGATGACAATAATTTTGTTATGTTTTGTCAGGTCTACAAAAACGAAAGGTAATCTGCTGTCCGGACAACTGTTCCCAATGTAACTGGAAAGGCTGGCATTTTGACTTTGCTATGCTAACTTTTGGATCGGCGAAGTCTGCAGCCATCTATTAATAAACGACTGAATGGATCCACATGATGGACAAGGTGATAAACATATTTTAGTGTTGTATAGTTTTTTGTATGAAATTTCGATAAAGTGGACTTAAAGACAAGGACCTCCTAAAAGGAGGTTCAATTCATATGAAATTTGCTATAGCAAGACAAGACAAATATGACCTTATAATGCAGGTGACTGCCTAACAGAGGTGAACGCATGGGCAGATTTGACGGTATGTTGAATTATTGCATTGTTAATTGCATGAACAAAAATATTCTGTATTTTACGTGCGTGTTAGTTTAGTGATAGTATATATGCATCGTCCATTTATGATTTGCGAGGATTAATTTGGATAGTGTCGTCACCGGAAACTACGTCACTGGAACCGGAAATGATAGGGAGATAACTGCATGCGTTATTTCCGTATTTCCCGCGCATTTTTCTCACCGGATTTTGCCGCTTTTTTCCGGAACTTCTCTAGATTATATGTACGCACAATGGAATTGTGAATCCAACCTGTATCGGGTCACTATAGCGATATTACCCCTATGTTAAACCATTTTCCCCTGAATTGTGCAGTGAGCCGTGACTAATTGACTCAGTGGTGTATGCTTTTAATGTTTGCTTGTTTGAGTAAATAAAATGTTATTCATCATAGAGTCTTTACATTATAACAAAACGCCAAGTACATTTTCCAAGCTGTATTTAATCTGGATAGAGTTGTTATTACCTAAATCCAAACCTATAATAGTAGGAACTTGCAATAGGCCACCAAAGCAAAACAATTTTCTGGAACTGTTTGACCTTATTCTGAACAAAATAAGACCAGATTGTGAAATCATAATTCTTGGCGATTTTAATATTTGTATGAAAAAAACAATTCTGATATATACAAAAAATACTTGAATATCCTTAACATGTATGCATTGGAACAATTAATTTCCAAACGAACGCGAATTTCATCATCCAGTAGTTCATTAATATACCATATTTTATTTAATACTAGTGAAAAGATTTGCCAATCCGGTGTCATTGAAGTTGGAATTAGTGACCATTTTGCAATTTTTTGCACTAGAAAAACAACTAGAGAACACACAGGTAAGCAGAGTACTGTACGTATACGATCATTAAAACATTATACACAAGAAGCCTTTATAGAAAACTTGAACAAACTGACCTGTCAGACCTTTATCTATGCAGAAAAGTAAATCAAGCATGGGAAATGTTTCAAAAATTATTTCAATCAACTTTAAATTCAATAGCTCCATATAAAGAAATAAAAATTAAACAGAATTCCGAACCATGGATGACTTCAGAAATTTTAGATAATATTAGAAAACGAGATCAATATTTAATGTCATATAAAAAAACAGGCAGTAAACATTTATATTTGGATTACTGTAAATTGCGAAAATTGGTACAAAGAAATGTAAAAAAGGCTAAAGAGGAATACGTCGCAAATAAAATTGAAGAAAACAAAAACGCTCCGAAACAGTTGAACAGCTGAAAACTGTAGGTTATTGTTCAAAACAAAAAACAATGCTTGTGTTGTTCTGAAGATGGATGGTCAAAATTGTCATAATTTAAATGACATCGCAAACATTTTCAATAATTTGTTCACAACCGTGGTATCGAGGCTTGTTGAAAAGTTGCCTCCATCTCCAAATATATTCCACGTAATCTCTACTCTTTTCCAAAAGTTTGATGGTAGAGTTAATATCAATAGATTACAACTTGAAATAAGTCCTGTGTCCGAGGAATTTATATATAAGGAATTGTGTCATCTTAATTCATTTAAAAGCACAGGGTTAGACGACATTCCAGCAAGGTTCGTCAAAGATGCGGCTACAACACTAACAAAGCCCATCAATTTCATTGTAAATTTATCAATAACGAGTGGTATAGTTCCCGATCAATTAAAATCAGCACGGGTCAAACCATTATTTAAGAAAAACAATATAACAGAGGTTGGAAATTATAGACCAATAAGTTTATTGTGTATTATATCAAAATTTTTAGAAAGAGCAGTATATAAACATCTAGAATCATATTTAGTAAAAAAAAAATCGCTATATGAACTTCAATCTGGTTTCAGAAGCGCTTATTCCACCGATACCTGCCTTATTCATCTGTTTGATCATATTAAATCTCAAACATCTAAAGCCTCTTCACTGGTATGGTAATGATAGATCTTCAAAAGGCATTCGATACGGTCGATCATCAAATTATTTGCAACAAGCGTCAAGCGATGGGAGTATCTAACATTAAATGGTTTTAATCGTATTTAACAGGCAGACAACAGTTGGTTAATGTTAATGGCACATAATCCAACCCAGCAAACATTAGCTGTGGTGTTCCACATGGAAGTATTCTAGGTCCTTTACTTTTCCCATGTTATGTCAATGATATGCCCATAAGCATTAACTCAGACTGTAAATTACTTCTGTACGCAGATGACAGTACTATTATGTTTTCTCATAAAAATCCTGAATTTATCTCTCAAAAACATGGTCAAGAACTCGAATCCTGTAGTGAATGGCTCGTTGACAACAAACTTTCTCTCCACCTTGGTAAAACAGAATGCATTCTTTTTGGTCCAAAGAGAAATGTAACTGATTTTCAAATTAACTGTAATGGTCATATAATAAATTCACAAAATAGTGTTAAATATTTGGGCATTGACATTGATAAAAACCTCTCTGGCGAAAAAACAGCTAACTCTATTATTAAAAAGGTTAATTCTCGGTTGAGGTTTATGTATAGAAAGGCAAATTGTCTATCTGCAGAAACGCGGACAACTTTAAGTATGGCACTTATTCAATGTCATTTTGATTATTCTTGTTCCTCCTGGTACGCTGGTATAACTCGTGCTTTAAAAAACAAACTGCAAGTGGCACAAAACAAAACAGTTAGATTCATCAACAGCATGGGCCCAAGAACTAGTATAAAGCAAGATGAATTATCTAGCCTAGGATTTTTAAATATTGAAAAAAGTGTAAAACAGCTTCGATTGAACCATGCTCATAAAATCTATTATGATACATGTCCTTATATGAAAAATTATTTCATCAAAATTAATGAACATCATGCCCATAATACTAGATCATGTCAGATTAATTATGTTACGCCAAAAATTAAAGGCATCGAATCAACAACATTTTACTACAATGGAATCCATGATTGGAATTTTCTACCCGATTCGATCAAATCCATCAATGATTTGCAAATATTTAAAAAAGAAGTGAAGTGCCACCTGATACATACCAGTGAAGAACGGTAAAGACGTGTCATATCATTATAATGACAATTATATATACATATATATTTTCATAGATAATGTACTTATTTTAAAATTAAGTAATCCCTCTACCCGCTCATGCTGATCTGTTAATGTCCACTTGAACTTTAAGCTGATACTTATAAAGGACCCCATTGGAAATAAGCTGAATGGCTTTCATAGGCTATCCTTGGTGAGAAAGTTCTCAGCAGCTACAATTGGTGGATTGAAGTTTCAGTTAAAGATGGCAGTTTTATGTTTTATTTTTAACTTAACGAGAAATTTTTAAACACTTGTGTATGATGTTGAAATTTTTAAACCTAAATATATTTTACTTGTTATCTTTACCATATAAAACGATGCACACAAGTCCTGACTATGTGTTTGGCTTCTCAATGTTCTCGTAACATAGACCATAGATTTTCAGGCGCAGCTGTGTATCATATAAACTATACAGTGGTGTCCGCATACAGTGGACCCTTCTTGACCTCTGAACTCTTAAGATGTTGTAAGTCCAATTCGTACAAAGTCTGTTCATATAATTCACGTAAGCCCTTAAACAGTGTGGTCTGCAGTTTAGTTAAAGAGACGTTTCCTCTTAAAATGTTATCGGCAAACTCACACAGACAGTCGCCGAGACTGCGATCGGCTGTGGTGGTGATGTGTTTACGAATACACTGGCGTGCTTTCGCAGTTGGGGAGAAACCATGTTACTCCTTCCGCATCTGACACGAATCTACGGTACACGTCTTATAAATCCGCATGAACAATCTGCTGTTCTCCAAGAAAGACAGTGCTCCTCAGTCGCAGAATATCGGGGTATATTTGTTCATTTCGGTCAATACATATCCGTGTGGTTTGGCCGTAGCTCGGGCAATGCTTCCAGGACAAATTGCGTTCTCATGTGATACATTCGGTGTGCTAGCGCCATAATCTGTGACATGTCTCTGGGATTCCTGAACAGTATCATGTAGTGGGTATTTAGACTGATTGTCCTGTGATCTTTATTTCTGTTGAAAAGGTTCTGAACGACGAGAATGACGCTCAAGTTCCTGTGGTGCGAATACTTGGGGAACATATTGGCCTCTCTATGGTCGACGTCGTCATCTGGTCGTCTATAATGATCAAGTGTTTTTTTCTGCGGGATCCAGAGTGTCGAAATATAGCAGTCCTTGTACGAATTCGACCCATCCACAGTAACGTGCAAAGTTGATAAACGTCGTATCACCACCAAATTCTATCCGGAGAGGGCATCATCATGTGTTGAGTATTGTGGACGAATCTAAAGACAAAGACGGATGTTCCACTTCCCGTAGGTCTCGAGATCACACTGATAAAAGGTTCGGCCCACGGCATGAAGTCATCTGGAAGTCTACAGCTGGGTACTTTAAACACGAACGGGTCGTACGTCGAGTAAATAAAGTACGGTTCCTCTGCTTCGATGTGGTGTTGCAATGATGACAACGGTAGAGGAGGAATGTAGACGTATCCGTCTTGAGGTGGAGGAGGAGTGTATACATCTCCTTCGTGAGGAGCAGGAGGAGGAGGAGGAGGATGAGGATAATAGCGGTAGGGTGTTTCTTTCGGAGGTGAAGGAGAAGAAGTATAGTTGTATCTTGTGTCCTTAGGAGGAGAAGGGGAGGGATCGATTTCATGTTTTCAAGTTGATAAAATGACGTTTCATGTTGTCTCTTCTGGTAAATCTCATTTCACACTCTGACCATATGGTAGACATCTCGTAAAACACGTCTTTCCTCTTTGACGGTTTGGATAATAATGACTAGAGATTGTAATGCACATTTAATATATTCGACGTGGGCGTATGTAAAACAAACCAAAAATGCATGTCTAACTTTTATTTTACAAGTCTGTTCTATACAAGGGAAATAACTGTTTCAGTTCTGTCTCTTTTTCCTCCAACGATGGGATGATCTGTTTCAGTTCTTTCTATTCTCCACACCTCTGTTGGTTGGATGGTAGGTCCATTCACCGGGGGGATTAAAGTGCTTACTGATGTGGACGCAGGGAAACGGTGCATTGATCGTCACGAAAATGTCGTTTCCGATATAGTATCGCCAATCTTGTTCTTTTTCTATGACTATGTTAAGCAATCGTCGATAGCGTCCGTCATGTTGCATAAGGCTTTCCATTGATCCAAATGTAAGCTCACCCCTTCTTTCGTAGGGACTGTGCGATCTTTCCAGAATCGTAAGTCTACTCTCTTGGATCCGTTCCATTCTGTAAGCTTCAAGTATCGTTTTCCTTCCAGCGGCTGGATGTGGACCAACTGTACTGCCATCTGTACGATATCTTGGGTTGCCGGCATCTAGTCACACCATATTATATCGAAGAACCTGATACAATTTTAAGATTTTAAATGACGTAATAATCATTGGTAACGACGTGTCTTATTGATCGATTTCTTTCGTAACGTCGTATCTGATTGGACAGTCATTCTGAATTTCGATTGGAATGGTGAATGTACGAAAACTCCCATGCATCGGTGGGATACTGTTGTCCCATTTTACCCGTGAAGGCAGCTACCACTAGTACTCGACCCATATTGATAACACCGTCATTGAACATAGTAGACGCAATCATTCTATACGTTTGTACTCTATCGTTTACCATTGATAAATGATATCTGTTTGCTTTGTTATCTGTTTTCACAGGCTTTTTGACCACGCCCGCTAAATAATAACCATTTTTGAAAACTTTACATGAACTTTGTTTTAACATTTCATTGTGTTTGTTCACTTTGTTCTTGTGGGGCTCATACACTGCTTTGCATGTCTCTTGTACTTGTATGTGAAGTCATGCATTTCTAATATCCCTTTGGGGCTAATACACGGCTTTGCATAACTCTTGTTATGTGAAGTCCTTTTTTTTCTTTGTTTTATGTAAAGAAATTATGTTTCTATATGCATGGTTTGTCCTTTTTTCCTTTTACCGATTGTGTTTCCTGTTCTTCTTCGATTGTGATTACCCCTTGGTATCTTCACACTCTTCTTCTGTGTGATCAGTTTTCAAGATAAGTTTTATAAGATCAAAAATGCCCGTGTAGACCTTTGCAATTATAATAATGCTACCGAATGTTTGAAATAGAGATACGCATGTGTGTCCGTGAGTTTGCATTATGATGGTGGTTTTCTCCACAACAATATTACTAACAGTATCGTTAAACACCAAAAATCCAAATACAATCTTTGATTACCTTATATCATCTAACATTCCATTGTCACGATATGAAAGACCTAACACAGTTGTACAACTACATACAATAATTTACAATGAATTATTTTTTAAGAAAATCAATTTAACTATTGAAAGATTATATTCAACTAGATATTTAAGCTTTACAGGTTGAAATGACAAATGAAAAAATGTTTACACAACTTAGAGTCTATATCACAGTTCCCAGATTTAAATAACCAACGGGGTTGTAGACATTCCATCTGCCAGCAATTTTCGCAGCTCTCTCTTGTAAATACCTATGCATTTTATTGTCAACGACACGGAATCCACGTTTGGTCCCAGATCCGGATTTCAAAGATAAGAGGATGTCCATATACGTGCCTTTATGGATATCGTTTAGTCTTTTATTGATTCATTTGCGCCAATGCGATGATTATTGATTTTATTAACGTGAAATGTAACGTTGGTCAGAAGATGCACCACCCATTTGGTATCCGGACGTTGCTGTCTGACATATTCTAGTATGTTGTGACGGCTGAAGTCGTCCAGAAATTTCTGTAAATCTTCTTCGTTCTAGATCCGACGTGGCACGTCTAAAAATGGGCGTTATTTTGACTATGAGTGTAGTACCGTAATTCTCTGTAGTACCGTAATTCTCCGGTTTCGAAGTTTCTCAACATAAAACCAAACGACAGGTTGATGGTAATTGCCGTTGATTGTTATGTGAACATATGGCGTACCATCGCTGGGGAAGTGGAGGCCGTTATATCGTTTAAGGTAAAATTATACCGGTTCTGGACACGGTTCCCGGTATGTTCATGGGTCCTGGTGGATTTCCAGTGATGCAGATATAACATACTGATCTCTGGGTCTTCTGGCAGGATTTGGGGCTCATCTAGGAGAGATAGTTGACGGACGAACTGACGTTTCATTGAGCTGCTGATGAATCCGCCTCCTAGATCTCTCTCCGGAAAGTCCAGCCGAAGTTGGTCTTTAGATGTCCCTGTGACGTCTCAGGTCACGTTCTCTCGTACAATGCGGACATTCGAAAAATTGTTTTGATCATGGACCACCTGATGTCGTTTTCTGTGGTCTGCCCTCTTAAACTCTTTCCCCCACACATCGCAGGAATAGGTGTGGCTGTGTCCGTGGGACCTCATGTGGCGGGTGAGATTGCGCTTCTCCGTAAACTGTTTCCCATATTGTCACACACATACTTCTAAAACGATAAAATAGAAACCCACGTAATGTTGTGGTAAAAAGTTCAGGCATATTTTGATTCCTGCTTTGAGATTTGATCGTCTTTTCTGTCTGATGCATATATATTTAGTGGAATGACCCTTATTTGTGAGTTTTTTGTTTTTGTCTCGTTATGTATTCGTGTATCTGAATACGTAGGATCGATTCCCCCCGGAGCCTCGTTATTTGTCTTTCCTTTTTTATACTATATATGATAGGCATACGAAATGTATAGCATTGATTCCCTGCGGAACGTCGTTATTTTTTCTTTCCTTTTTTATACTACATTTAATAGTTATGTTTCATCTATCAAACACATAATAAAAAAAACATTTACGTTATTATTATCCATCTTATTTGAATTAATAAAAAAAGAAAGCATATTTAATAAGACCACCTGATCTCCTTCACCGAAAAAGAACTCAAAACATATTTAATAAGACTGCATACCACCTGCATATATCATACAATTAAAACAAATCATATGCATTAAATTACTGAATTGTTTTAAAATTATAACAATATTTAGTAAAAATATTTCTGAAATTTTCATACTAACAGTAAAAACTTTAAATCTATAAGGCGAAACTATTTTTACCTGGTTTCTTCTTTTATTTGTATTAATTATTGGTATTCTGAAAAGGAACGGGTTTGATTTCCAATAGCTTGAAGCCAATTATGAGAATATTGATTAAAACTTTTTTTGTAAATGATCACACAAGAATGNAAAAAAACAAATAATAAAAACAGTTTGTTTTGGTTTGAAATTGGTGAATCGCTATAGCACTCGATCACATCGACTAATAACGTTTTGCAATACAAGTCACACTGTGTGAAGAAAATACATTACACACTAGATATATTGTTATGGATGGGTATTCAAATTTTGGAAATACCTATTTGTCAAAAGATTTCGCATGTGTCTTAGGCCCAGGACAAATAGTTACGTCACTTGAACACCTGGCACAGTCCCGAGGTGGTTCTAGGTTGAACAACTGGCACAGTGCCGATGTGTTCAAGTGACGCCACTATGTGGTCTGGGCCTAACACACGTGCGGCTATTTTGACAAATAAATATTTCCAAAAGTTATGCAATACATACCAATAAATAGTATAAAATAATATGCGTACAAATGACAAAGAGTAAAATTATGAAAATATACTCAACAAAATGAGATCATGTTACCTTCCACACACAAAAAAAACATAATTAAAATATTTGATAGTGTCAAACACCGTCTTCATCCAAAAGTGATTTGCGAATATGAATAATTCGTCTTTTCACCAAATTTAAAACGATTTCAATTTACACAATAATCGTACTTACTGATGTTAAAGTGCAGTCATCGTGCACGTTGCGGACTTGTAATATTAAATTTCCAATACAAACCGGTTGATAGCAAAAATGAGAGTACGATGTTATGTTGGTATGACTGTTTTTTATGTGGCCCGGGAGGGGGAGGGGGTAAATTGCATTTTAAATGTTTATGCAACAACACTACCGTAATATACAGTCCGACAAAAGTTAAGCACCACCTGACTTGTTTCAATAAACTAGTTTCTAATAATGGACTTATTTCAAATCGGTTTGCTGTTTTCGTTACCTGTACACACATATTTACTTACCTGTGAAACAAGTTATCGATCGATTTTTATATATGTATATATGACAGGATGTGTAAAGTGCAACGTGTATTTTTCTACATTTGTGTTTGCGCACGAAAGCTGTTTTTTTTTTGTGTGTAGAGTTTTAAGGATAAAACAAGATAATAATTCAGATGCAACACTAATATGAACTGTTGGTAGGATAAAACAAGATAGTAATTCAAATGTAACGCTAATATGAACTGTTGGTAGGATAAAACAATATAATAATTCAGATGTAGCACTAATATGAACTGTTGGTATGCGAAAAAAATATCAGAATTCAGATGTAACACTGATATGCACTGTTGGTAGCATAAATCAAAAGAAGAATTCAGATCTAACACTATTTTGAACTGTTGGTAGGAAAAAACAATAGAATAATTCAGCTGTAACACTAACATGAACTGTTGGTATGCTAAAACAATATCATAATTCAGATGTAGCATTAATATGAACTGTTTGTAGGATAAAACAAGAGAATAATTCAAATGTAATGCTAATATGAACTGTTGGTTGGATAAAACAATAGAATAATTCAGATGTAGCACTAATATGAACTGTTGGTAGGATAAATCAAAAGAAGAATTCAGATGCAACACTATTGTGAACTGTTGGTAGGAAAAAGCAATAGAATAATTCAGATGTAACACTAACATGAACTGTTGGTAGGATAAAACAATATCAGAATTCAGATGTATCACTAATATGAACTGTTGGTAGATAAAACAATAAAGGACTTCAGATGTAGGACTATTATGAACTGTTGGTGTAATAAGACAATAGAATAATTAAGACGTTACACTAATATCAACTGTTGATAGGATAAAACAATAGAATAATTCAGATGTAACACTATTATGAACTGTTGGTAGATAAAACAATAGAATAATTCAGATGTAGCACTTTTATGAACTGTTGGAAGGATAAAACAATAAAACATTTCAGATGTAACACTAATATGAACCGTTGGTAGGATAAAAAATGTGAATTCAGATGTAACACTAATATGAACTGTTGGTAGGATAAAACAATATAAGAATTCAGATGTAACACTAATATGAACTGTTGGTAGGATAAAACAATAGAAGAATTCAGATGTTACACTAATATGAACCGTTCGTAGGATATAACAATAGCATAATTCAGATGTAAAACTAATATGAACTGTTGGTAGGATAACATAACAGAACAATTCAGATGTAACACTAATATGAACTGTGGGATAAAATAATAGAATAATTCAGATGTAACATGAATATGAACTGTTGGTAGGATAAAACAATAGAAGAATGCAGATGTAACACTAATATGAACTGTTGGTAGGATAAAACAAGAGAATAATTCAAATGTATTGCTAATATGAACTGTTGGTAGGAAAAAACAATAGAATAATGCAGATGTAGCACTAATATGAACTGGTGGGAGGATAAAACAAAAGAAGAATTCAGATGTAACACTATTATGAACTGTTGGTAGGAAAAAACAATAGAATAATTCAGATGTAACACTAACATGAACTGTTGGTAGGATAACACAATATCAGAATTCAGATGTATCACTAATATGAACTGTTTGTAGGATAAAATAATAGAAGAATTCAGCTGTAGCACTAATATGATCTGTTGGTATGCTAAAACAATATCATAATTCAGATGTAGCACTAATATGAACTGTTGGTAGATAAAACAATAAAGGACTTCAGATGTAGGACTATTATGAACTATTGGTGTAATAAAACAATAGAATAATTAAGACGTTACACTAATATCAACTGTTGATAGGATAAAACAATAGAATAATTCAGATGTAACACTAATATGAACGGTTTGTAGGATAAAACAATAGAAGAATTCAGATGTAACACTAATATGAACTGTTGGTAGATAAAACAATAGAATAATTCAGTTGTAGCACTTGTATGAACTGTTGGAAGGATAAAACAATAAAATATTTCAGATGTAACACTAATATGAACCGTTGGTAGGATAAAAAAGCGAATTCAGATGTAACACTAATATGAACTGTTGGTAGGATAAAACAATATAAGAATTCAGATGTAACACTAATATGAACTGTTGGTAGGATAAAACAATAGCATAATTCAGATGTAAAACTAATATGAACTGTTGGTAGGATAACATAACAGAACAATTCAGATGTAACACTAATATGAACTGGGGGATAAAATAATAGAATAATGCAGATGTAACATGAATATGAACTGTTGGTAGGATAAAACAATAGAAGAATTCAGATGTAACACTAATATGAACTGTTGGTAGGATAAAACAA
>MJUT01052391.1:116915-129968 GCA_002080005.1 Gigantidas platifrons
ACACTCTTATTGGACTGTCACACTGTATATGCTGTCACAACGTACTGTTCTTTCTAAACAACCCTTCAGTAATGTTCCTTACACAGTTGCACTCCTTTTCAGAATATTTAGCAGGATTTTAAAGAACCCTCATCGTTTTCGCCTTTATTGAAATTGATTAAACACACTTCCATTTTCCCCAATTCGTGAAGGTGGTGAAATGGAAGGGGCCTCTCAAGTGGAATAGCATAGGACTTCTCTATCTAAATCCGGCACTGTATTACTGTCAAGTTTAGTCTATGAGAATATTATTTGCTCATAGAAACAAAACGGATCAGATACAATTTTACCAAGTTATGAAATCTTCTCCTTTCTATTTTGAGTGTACCTGAAGAAGGTTGTACCAGAAACGCGTTTTGAGCACTAAATCTTATATCTATGTTTTATTACTATCACTGGGTCGATACCTCTGCTGAGGGACTATTAGTCCCCGCGGGCATCATCCGTCCAGTAGTCCGCATTTCGACACTGACATTGTTTAATAGATATATGTGTTATTAAGATTTACCGTTTCTAGATAATGCAAGTATTATTAAAACAAAGGCTCTCCTCCCTCGATTTTTGCGATCATATTTAGCCCATTAGGTTTACCTGCTCGCAAAATTTTAAAAACTATTTGGCTTTCCAACCTTTCGATTTTGAGCGTACCTGAAGAAGGTTATTCCAGAAACGCGTTGTACGCACTAAATTTTGTATCTACGTTTCATTGACATAATAATTATAACATATATACATATGGAACAGAGCATTCACAATAATGTATGTACAACAGCAAATCAGTACACATGAAAAAAGAACAGAAACATAGAAAGAAAGAAAGACAGCATTGGTTTTTATTGTCGACAAAGTGAACATGTTGGCTATATTTATTTGTTATACTATCAAGTCATAGCCTACCTTGGATCAAAGGCGTGGTCTGTACAACCATAGGTTCGTGCAACGTCATCATCAAAACTAAAGTCCCAATTTATCCTGATATATAAGATACAAAGATATAACTTGATTAAGGGGAGATAACGTCATCATCAAAACTAAAGTCCCAATCTATCTTGATATATAAGACAATTTAACTGTAAGTATTAATTTGACCTTTTAATCAATTGGTTGGCGGATATTAGTATTTTATCCCGAGCGAGAAGCGAGGGATATGTAATTTGCAAATATCCTCCAACGCATATTAAAACTCAAAACACATTCTACCTTCCATGATTTATTTCGATTCAGATATTTCTAAGAGTGCAAATATGGTAGTATACTTTGATTAAAAGGTGTATTTTTTTACGTTTGCAGATAATGTCGCACGCAATTTATGGTACGAAATTCGAGCAGATGATAATTCATCAACATGTACATTTACAACGAGAAAGTCAATCACATGCACTTACGCATGTGCTAATGATATCATACCTAATCGATAAATCGCTCATTTGTTTACACAGCGAAAGAAAAACGTCATGTTAGAATGAATGATTTTTGTTAATTATTAATGCAATCCCTATCAGTTTTATTTAACAAGGTGCTGCTATACTGCCTATGTCCTTTCGCTGTATTTTGCCAGACTTTTGAATTAATTGGCTTTCCAAACGTTTGGCTATGAGCAATGATAATGATGGTTATTACAGGGACGCGCTATGCACACTTAATTTGACGTCTACTTTGTAGATACCTCTGCTGGTAGATTGTGAGTCCACGATGGAATCAGCCGTATAATATTCAGTGTATGGTTTATTTATTGTATCTAGTATTGAAATATACAGTTCCCAAATAATGTAAGTATTATTTGAAGTAACATTATCCTTCCTCACGCATGTATGTAGGTGATCTTAGTCAATATTTGTGTTTCGTTTCTTTTTACTCATATGCTTATTTATTTGACTGTTCAATGTGTTGACTAGGAGTGTACTTAATCAAATTTATACCAAACAGTATGCAGTTAATTATATATATATATATATATATATAATATATAGTATTATCTATTACATGTGCTGAAAAAGACATAAACTTTAAGTTAATGATTTGTGCTCATCATCTTTAGTTAATGATGGAGATCAGGATTTTGATGTGCGTCACACTTGTCACATGCCTATTTAGTGAGCTGTAATGATGCCATACAATCTTTACTAACTCAGTCTAATTATGTAAGAGGGTGAAGAAGGTCATTAGTTGATCGAGCATGTTGTCAATATATTGTTTGCAACATCTGTGTCGGTATCGTTTTACAGTCTTCTAGACTTCTATCACCCAATTCGGTGACTATTATCAAATAAATAGCTACACATATATTGAGTTAATTGTTATTTTATAATGTATAAAATTGCCCAAACGAATACACTAAGCATGGTTGCATGGGTCTGTACAAATGGTCAATGCAAATATTCCAACCACCATCAGCCAAATTTCCTAATCGAACATTTTCCTTACAATATATTTGCGTTGACGTTAGATATCTGAAATATAAAACAGTAATGTGGTTCCACGGTAACAGAACAAGGGTATGTTGGAGCAATCATGATATACAATTGTCTAGAAGTTATAATAAAGAAGTATTGTACGAATCTGCTGTTCTAAGCAAAAAGGAACACATATGTCATACCTCATGTACAGGGAACGGACATGTTCTTCTTTCATTTTCTTTAATACTTGGTCTTTCGGAATGAGGACTGCCGTCTGAGGTATCTATGAATATCATTGAATACAAAGTTATAGTCGAATTGGAACATTAATCTATGAAATGTAATACAGTACCTGACATGTAAATGATCTACAATATGCATAGTATGCTTACAAACAATATATACTGTGACATTGTTGAAATGTATGTTCCGAAAAATCGTGCACATTGTCATTTGATATGCAAATAAAAAACAATAATACAATATCGTCCAAGCAGTTCCAATAGTTAATTAGAAAAGTGTGGAAATAGTCAAATGTTTTACTCCCAGCACACATACAATACAATATAAGAGGAGTTTGAAGATATCAAAAGGGTAATGTAAATCCGTATATCGAAGAGGAACATACAATATAATGGCCAAAAAAGGTACACACAGACAGGACTGGGGTTATGAGGCACATCTGTATATCCCTCCCTTGCCTTAGATACAATAGTTATAATTCATAGAATAAACAAGAAATGAGACAATCGCAGATTATAGATGTATGATTAAGGAAAATAATAAAAATGCAGTTTGGTTTTATCGATATGCTAAATTACAAAAAAACTGACATACCAGTTCCAAAATATAATAGAAACATAAAATAAACATACCACACTGGAAGAACAGTTCCAAAATATAATAGACACATATAGAAAAATACCACATGGCAGTTTGTTTGTTTCTTTATAGTGTATAACGTAATTTTTAGCAATAGTTCAGTTATATCGTGGCGGTCAGAGGAAAGCGGAGTACTCGGCGAAAACCCCTGACTTGGCACAAGTCACTGACAAAATTCATCACATACTGTTGTATCGAGTACACATCGTCTAAGAGTTGTTTGACCTCACAACGTTAGTGGCGATATGTACTGATTGCATATGTAGTCATAAGTCGAGTTATCATATGATCATGACCACGACTGTCCCTTAGATGTTGTAATATATATAAACTGTGTATTGTACAATAATTGTTTGCTTGTGTTCTTGCTTGATGGTGTCTCTACCCTGGCGGTCAGCGTTATTGGTGGAGGACGTGGACAAAACCACCGGCCTGTCACTTGTCACTGACAATCTTTATTACATAATGTTGTATCGATTACACCTGAGCGTATGCATATTTTCTTTCATTGTTTTAGTTAGCGAATATTGTACTACTGTCACAAAGTTAAGGATTTGTGCTCACCACCTTTTATTGGGCGCTGGACATTTGAGCGCCAAATTCAAAACTACGTATGGACATTTGAGCGGCGTACTTATAACCCAATTTAGCGCCAGGTTAATGAGTTTACCTGTAATGTGCATAGCCCATTTGTACACCGGATTTTTTAGCCTACCTGTATTTTGCATAACTCATTTTAGCAACGCATTACCTGTAAAAAGGTAGGTAAATGAAATTAAAATCCACCTGTTATGTAAATTTATTGTCAAAACTCTCAATTATTTTTTATGGAATGGAGAGTTATTGGTCTGTTTGTACTTTAGATTATTACACACAGTCTTTTTTAGTCACACAATTAATAATTAATAAAATTAATAACGTACAATGGGGGGATTTTAAGTTGGAGAATGTCCTCGTATCTCTCCATCCCTTAAAAACAATGGGCCTCGGTTCCATTATTTTTAAGGAATGGAGAGTTACTCAGGGTGGATGAAGTATTGAAATCAAAAGAAATATCTCGGAGACGTACTGCCAAAAGTATCATAGCCAGGGTGAGAACAGATGAATTTTTTTCCATGATTAAACACCTGAAAAACATGCACAACCATGATGCTAATGACCGTGAAAATGAACGTCATGTTATTTGCGTCAGGGCTAAGAGGAATGTTGATGGTTATATTTCTCAAAGAACTTCCGACATAATAAGAGGAGAGCTTCAAACGATGACTGAATAACATCTACAAACAAGCGACCTGAAACATGTTTCTATGGCTATATATAGAAAAAGACGCAAAACAGATCCACCAATATTATTAAGTTTCAAACAAATTTAAATGAGGAGCATCGACAAAGTGGTACCCACATCTCTGGTCAGTTAGTACGAACAATATTGCAGTGAGCAGATATCAATGCACACTTTGTCAAAACTCTTGGATTTATATATCAGGCTAGAACAGGCTTCTAGATGTGAACATTTTTATCTTGTGTGTAGTACTTTAAACAGATTTTAGTGCTATATAGTCTGGCGAACAGAAGTATACCATCTAATGTTTACAAACTCAGTCTAATTTTGATAGACACTGAAGAAGGTCATTTGTTGATCGAACATTTTGTCAAGAAATTGTTGTAGCATCTTTATCGGTCGATTGATTGACTGATTAGTGTTTAACGCCAACTTTAGCAATATTTCAGCTATATCGGTATAGTTGCACAATCTTCTATTCTTCTATATCTTATCTTGTTTGTGCTGCATCGTCATGTCTCGATGATCCCTTGCTCATTAAGGTCTCCGGTTGGTAGATTCCCTTAGACTTTATATATGTATACAAGTAGCTGTTGATGTGTACAATAATCATATACTGTCTGGTGTAATTCTTGACAGGTTTTCTGACTATAATACAATAATACTAGCACGACCACTTGCAACTCATCTATGCGCAAGGAGTTCCGAGTGACAACACTTATTTATTTTGCAGAAGACTCGATGATGATTATAATTAATTTGTCTTTACATCCATGAATGATTAATACGGACATTGTTATGCATTTTATATATTGAGACATTTTCTAGTTTTCATTTAAAATTATCATATTCGTCTTCTTCCATTGTTTACGTTGTATAAGTGCTTGCCGAGAGAAAATACATAATTCTCCATATGGGCTGCTTAAAAAAAATTACACCAAAGTGTGACATAGGTGACCAAAATTAGAGTAATTGGAAATGTATGTCCTGTTCAATTTTAAGGACCCACATAAGTCCAAGTTTACTAATCTACCATCGGTTTGTGAAAGAAATTAAGAAGAACAAATTGTGCGACATTTTATTAATGGTTTTTGATCTATTGTTTTGTAACACTAACAATATTTCTCAACAAGATTACAACACAAGTAATTCTAGAAATTATTGTACATTATTAATTTATTGTTACAACCAAGTTCAAAAATCAATTTTCGATAATTTTTAACCAATATTTTTAATTTAGAGATAAAATTTAATGTATTTACACCATTTTTGAAGAATTTTATTTTTTGATTTTTCATTACAAAAGTTTCTGTTTCTCTAAATAAAAGGTGCACACTGATAGGAAAAGTACATTTGGAGACACATACACTATACTAATTCATTCACTGAAAATTTCATTGAAATTGCTTGATCTATGTTTGCATTATTGACAAATGACAAATGAAAAACGCATGTATTTTTACCTAATTTTGTTACACTCCTGACATATTTTTTCTATATAGCAACTAAGGTGAATATTTCAACAGAAATAGGTGTTGAAATTGGAGTCCAATGAACAAAATAGGCCATCGGCATATAATTTAACAATTATCTATTAGAGAAATATTAACTTGATATAATACTTAAAGTTAACCGGTAGCACCTGTATCAAGTAACTAAGGGCAGTAAAAAATTGAAAAATACATTCTATTCACTTGCTTTCTTATTACATCAGAAAAGTACACATTTATTTTATTTATTCACATTGTTTTAAATATGTTGTTTGGTGGTAAGTACAAAAATAGGTCAGGAGTGTAACCAATGTTCAACTCAATGGAGAATTGTAGAGTTTTTGATGCTGAAGAAGGAAGGACTCACCCTAACATCCATCTGTCTGTTTTAATCTTGATGATATGACATGAGATTTGCAATTTTAGAGCTATAGTCTATTGATAAGAATGACGGTAACGGGTATTGGCAGCCATATTTGCCGACTGATCAAAATCACAGCAAAAGTTTTGAACTAGATAACATATATAGGAACATCCACACCAATTTTGGTTCCAATAAGCCCATTGGATTCAGAGGAATGACTTTAAAAGAAACATGACTACGACGGACGCCAAATGATGTAAATAACCTGGTGAGCTAAAAAGTAAAATTTGTGCCAGGAATGTAACATTTTATGTTGATAGTTAAATACATAGATATTTTCCAATGAATGAAACAATTATTCACAACACATTTAATAGTTAAATTACCAATATTTATGTCCTCTATTTCTGCTTTGTGGAAACTAGAATGTCTTAATCATTTTTTTTTAAAAACTCTTCGAAGTGCTCAGTTTATAGATTATTTTTCAATCAGCGGTTTAAATAAATTATTTTATACACAAACAGTTTTATTGACCTTTATTTTGTTTATTCATAGTATTACTCTATTTTTGTTCAACTGGTTGGGCGTGGTTTAACACGGGTTGATTGATTAGAGGAAAGTCCATGCATTTAGGAGGGTCAGATTACCTGATCAATTTCATTTGTACAGCTATATTCAATCGTGCGTTATATTCCTTTTGTATGAATTGATTTCGGTGACTCTGCTGAATACAGTTCAATAATGTCAATAACGGGAACTTCCCTGTACATGCACACAATAAAATCGAATGCTCTCAGGTAAATTTAAAGGTCAACTCCGCCCGAGCAGTTAAATAAATTAGAGTAATAATTTTATCTATCTGATCCTGCCTTCAAAATTACAAAAAAAATTGTCTACATTTTCCATGACATTTTAGCTAAAACAAGTTTTCCATAAAATATATTTTTCTACTGTACACTTATTTGTTTTCTTATTACACAAGATGGCAGTACATGTATCTTTGTAAATGTCATACTAAAAGTGTTACACTCCTGACATTTTTTTACATTTGTGGACGCTATTGTTTAGTGGTAGCAGATAATGCTGTGAAATGTTGCAGCAAGGTTCTATGTACCAAAATACATGTTCTGATACAAAGAGATCCAATTTAAATCATCACATATTAGAATGGTCAATGATAAAAAATGGGGTCATTTTTTTGGAACAGCCCATATCATGTTTCTGTTCTATTTAGTTAGTGCTAAATGCATGGCAGAGGGTGGAAGTGCCAAAAATAATCTTCCTTTCTCCTTAAATAAATGAAAACAATTTGAATACGCCCTTTGTATATTAAGCTTTGAAAAAAACACAAATATATCCAATCAAACTTTGTAATCGTATTATTTTCATATTTCAAATAAATGTAGTTATAATAATAAAAAAAAACATTAAAATCAGTGATTGTAAAGGCACTTTTGTTTTTATGTACTTTTGAATTTTTAATATGTATAAACATATATTATTTTGACTAAAATAATAAGATGTTCATACTTACGGTGGACTCTGGAGACATGCACTTGTTGTATACCTGTAAAAGTAAGAAATGGAACCAGAATAAATAAATATAGTATGTTCATTAATGAACTTGCTTTAGTTCACTTCACATTGGGAAAGGTTTCACTTAATAAATGCGCTTAAATGTATACTTTATTTTATCCAAAGCTCATTGATAACAGTTTGAAGATGCCAAAGGGTTAATCAGAATATGCGTGTCGTTGCTTTTTTGTTCTCTTCTTGTTATGCTTTAAATGCATATGTATCCGTTATTTACTCACGGTTAAATCATATAAGCGCATGAGGCACAAAACTCTCATGTTGAAAATAGATGTAGGATATACATACATGGTTGTTGTATTTCACCCTTCCGCAGCACCTGAGTTCACCCTCAGTTTTTAGTGGTGTTCGTTTTACTCGAGATCGTTGGTTTGTTTGTACTCTTTCTGTTGGCCATTACGTTGTATGTTCGTCTTCGGCATACGGATTCTCATTACCCTTTTGGTATCTTCAAACTCTTCTATAAATTAATGACATGTTCTGCTCTAAATCTTGTTATGATTACCATAATCAAGTTAGCTTTTTTAAACGACATTCAAATAATGATGATAATCGTTACCATATCAATATCATAGCACATTGTTCTCTGTGTATTGTTTTGTAGAATACAAGAACGTTCTATTCTTGACCAATAAATTCTAAAATTCAACTTGAAAAGCCGCCTTAAATGACGAAGAGCTTGTAAATAGTCCACAGGAGTTCCGTTTCCATAATACATCCTGATTGAAAGTTGCTGAATATTATCTAATAACCCACTGTTCACTAAATGTTCCAAAACATGTCCAGTTAGATTATCTACATGAATGAACAGGATGTGTCTTCTTCCCTGTTAACATAGAAGGAAACTACGATTTTGAAAATAATCATATAGTTATCTCATTATACATACTACTGTTGATTTTACCAAAATGGTGTCTTATAGCAACTTCGCATCGACGAAGAAGCCTATCATGTGAGATATATTAATAGTAATGGACAACAAATAAATAAATAGAAACACACTTATATTGAAAATAATATTTTAGATTTATAAATGCATGTACAACCAGTACCTATAACTACACAAGTTGTGAATTCGAATCCTACTGATATCGAATTGTACTCGATGCATCATTATGTGATCATGTTTGTCAGTGATTTGCGACAGATCGGTGGTTTTTTGCGAGGCAATCCAGTTTCCTCCACAAATAAAACTGACAACCATGATATAGCTGAACTAGTGTTTAAAGTTGTACATTAATCAGTATTTTGGTACTGATATTCTTTGCTAAAAATATTTACTAATTAAGTGAAGGATTTTAAACAATATAATAAGGTACATATTAAATTTAGTGCGTACGACACGTTTTTGTAATAACCTTTATCTAATATTATATACGTTTACCTTTAAAATATACGAAAGTCGCTTAACTGATACAAGGTGTATGATACAAGAGTGTATCACCACACTATGGTGATATAATAATGGCGCGACCTTGCACATGACGTTCTCTGCTGAACTACTTTAATATGACGTCATAGCATTGGAATGTGAGACAAGACACTGTAACTTGCTGTTGGTGAATGAACGGAAAAAAAATCACGTTACGTCATTCACAAAATGGTGTCTCACTCAGAGTATTGTACATATTTTGATTCAACCTATTTGGTTAAAATTCGTCTTTATTGAAATGTTAAATATACTTATTGCATACATAGAACACAACTTTGTATCAGGTCTTGTCTGTTCCGCGAACGAACCGCATCATAACTCGTCGTTACCGCGACTCGTATTGATACTGTTAGCAGTTGTCTAGGTATACAGCTTTTACCTAATATTCCTAGTTGCTAATTACTAACTATCAAATTATTCACTATTCAGTGAAGCTTATTTCAAAATTAATATGGTTAGTACTCATATACAATATAATATATTGTAATTATGACAATTACATAAACATATACTAGATGTCTATGGTAGACTTCATATGCTTTTTGCAGTGACAATTTCCGGATTTTTGATATTTTCAAACGATTCCTGTCGAAATGCTAATTATTCGTACTTGTGGAATACATGCAAAATGGCGCTGTTGCAATTTCATATTGTATGATAGTTCGCCTTAGTGTGGCATGAATCAATATCTTATAATGAAATAAGTCGTCCTATTAGTGCAGAAAGGTACCAGGTGACATTTTGACATATTTTCACTTGATATTAATTTTGTAATGTATTAATATGTATCTTGTTTTAAAAAAAAATGGACTTGTAGTATCTATTATTAACGAGATAATTGAATATGTAATTAGGAGTCATGTGCATAACTGCCATTTTGATTGTTCAGAAATTCGATATGTGAGCTAATGTTTGTGCAAAAATGTACTATATGACAGATGCACTTTTTTGCACTCAGTGATTTTTCTAAAGAATATTGTTTTTTTTTCATTTGCAGAAATGATCCAAGTGACATATCGATCCTTTTTGCACAATCAAACTAAGAAAATAACTAATTATAGATAAGCGATAAGCTGACATGTCATATGTTTAATCTGATGATAAAAGCCAAAATTCACCATTTACAAATGCAATATATCAGGGCTGTTATACAACAGTACCATACCAAACGACTTGATCAGCTTCTCCTTAGAAAGACGTTCCAGTTACATTTGATGGAAGTTGCTTTTATTCAGCATTTATAAAGAGTGTTATGATGGAAACTGATATTCAAAAACAAAGAAAGGACACTTGATACTATATATCTAGCAATTCCAAGAGATACATTTCTCCTGCAAACAACTCAGAAAAAATATATATATAGAGAGGGGAAACAGTACTTGCAATATAACGAACCATTAAAGGAAAGTGGTGCCTGGAATGTGAGTTTGGGAGATTGTGTACCACCTGCTCTTACGTGTACAATTACAATTATACTTGTGACATTCGCACACCAGTATATGACATAATTCCGTCCACAAAGATTACCAAGAAAAACTTGATAAATCTTGCAATAAGGGGGGTTGAACATTATGAGAATGTTTAAAGGATTGATGACTTTCAACCTCCTGGACAGTGTCTGTTGCAGATGATATAATAGAAACCAGACACAGTAACCAAGATGATAACAGTGATGAACAAAATACAACCATTAAACAGCCAAGTTATTCTTCACGTGTATAAACGAGCAGACTACCAAACTACTCTTCAAAATTTTTCAAGCCCTAGGAGGCGAGCAAATCCAGATAAATGGAAACGAAAATTTCAGAGAGTTTCTGAAGGCGGTAAAAATGTCAACCAGAGAAATGTTGATGCAAAGGATTGTGCAAAGTGGAGATTTAAATGCAATACAAATGTTTCAGATGAATACATACACAGTATTATGTCATTTTACTACGTTCTAAGATCACATGAGAGGCAACGAGTCTTTATCTGGACATAATACACATCGTAAAACGCGCTCGGTCTACTGGGAAGAAATTCATGTCTCATCGATACTTTATATTAGCTGACAATAATATGATACGAGTTTTTACCAATTTCTTTATGAAAACTATCGATATCGGAAGAACAACTGTTGAAAACACAGTGAAAAGGAAGCAACATGGTGCTTTTCGTCACACATATATGAAAAGAAAACAACCACCGAATATTCACGATAAAAAGACAACATATTGCTCACGATCTGAATATCAAACAGATGTGGTGCTTGTATGTCGAGGAATGTAAAAAGCAAGACCTGGTGTAGGTTAAGCAAGAGAGGTGTTTTGTAACAGTTATAACTATTCCTTCTTCAAACATAAAAAAGGAGCAATGTTCCCTATGTGAACACTACAACTGGGTTACGGAAACGGGTAATGTCGACAACAGTTTGTAAAAGGATTATGACGAACATCAAACAATGAATTTTCAGGCGAGGGAAGAGAAAGAAAAAGACAGGAATAAATGACATCAAGATGCCAAGAACTACGTTTGACCTACAAGCAGTACACACTACCCCATGCTCTTTGGTCAGCGAGATGTACTACTCAAGAAATATGGTCAGTCTTTGAAAATGGAATTGTAACGTAAAGAATCTCGGCTTTAGAATCAAATGCTACATCAGATATATTTACAATATGATTACTATTCAAGCTTGACATGGCTATTTCACCAACCACTAACTACCCCTAAAAGGCAATAGAAAATGCACAACTGAATAAAACGGATTCATGTGCAGAAAAACAAAGTGTGTTCAACTCTTCTGTAAGCTTAATCCGTATTTCTATCGTGATAGGTTTACGGCAGTCATTTCTTTTGTCTAAAGGAAACATTCCTCTCATCGTCTTTTGAATTATGAAGGACTGTGTAACGTCTCCAAGGCCGTTACTCTTAATATAGTAGCTAATTCCTGAGAAATATGCTTTGACCGTTGAGGGGGAATAACCTTGTTTGAACATGTATGCTACATGATTAACTATATGTGTAATAGGAAATGGCCAAACATTATTCAAACTATCATTTTGTCGAAATTTCTGAAAAGATGACAAGCACTTACGATAAGTTAACAAAGTATTATCTGAATTGGACGCTTCTAATAATTGTACACATTGTGGTCTAAAAGCTTCCAAAACGCCTCTGGAACTGATGTCCGAAAAATTTCCGCCAATGGTGCCAATTTCTTGAATTTCTGAAAATTACCGCGAGAAATTAAGTCAGCGAAAACGTTGGTAAAGCCAGGTATAATTTGCGCTTTTATATGGAAATTTCCTAATGAAGACCAAAGCACAATATGCCTAACAAGTGTCATAACCCTCTCTGATTTTGATGTGCAAGAATTCAAAATCTCTACAACAGACTGATTGTTGGAGAGGAATAATATTTTCTTTCCATGCCATTAATTTCCCCACATTTACACTGATAAAGCAATGGGTATTAATTCTAAATATGTAATATCTTTCAAAATATTCCCATGTTCCAATTCAGAGAACCAATTCAAACATGCCCATTTACAGTCAAAATAAATACCACAACCCTTTGAACACCCCCCCCCCCCC
>MJUT01052391.1:129978-168347 GCA_002080005.1 Gigantidas platifrons
ATGTGAACATTTTTAATACTGAATTGGAGACCCACGAGTCATCCAAAATATTAGAAAACCCGTTAACATTTTCTAAAAACATTTTCCATGTAAAATATCACTCTGCATAGCTTTTGTTATTTTTATCAAATGGTGGGGCTTCCTGGACCTGTCACATACTAAATACAAGCGCCTGCTAAATGTACCACCGGCTGGTAAAGCTCTCGCACAAAATGTTAATGACCCACATAATGACTGAAGTTGTCGTAATGTTATCTTTTTTCGATTACTTGATTCGTTTAAAAAATATAATAGCTCTTGCTCCTTTTCATGAGGAATTCTAATTAACATCTTTTCCGTGTCAATTAAAAGGCCCAAAATAAGTGATCGTTGTTGATCAACCTTCCGTTTTATCATCAGCTATTGGGACCCCTAATTGTGAACAAAGTTAGGTGAAGGTATTCATTAACTTTGAGCAATTACTAGTTTTATCTGCACCAGCAAATAACAAATCATCAAGATAGTGATCAATTTCATGTAATCCCGATTCCATTTCCGTAACCCAATGCAAAAAAGAAGAAAACAGTTCAAAATTACTACAAGAAACTGAACAGCCCGTGGATAAACATTTGTCAATAAAGTACCAATTTCCAATTTTAATTCCTAGCAAATCAAATTCTCCTTGATACATTGGCAATATTCTAAAATCAGATTTTACGTCCATTTTAGAACAATGTGTGCTAAAAAAGTTTTTCAATCATAACAACTACTCTATCAAAAGATGAATACTAAACTGATGTGTAACTTGTATCAATAAAATCATTGACTCTTCCATTAATTGGTGGCGACCAGTTTGTAATTAAGGAAATTCCGCCAGTGTTTTTGGGGACCAGTCCAATGGGAAACACTCTCAAATTTCAAATTGGACGATAAGAAAACGGCCCCGCAATTCTACCAGCATTTACTTCAATCATTACCTTTTCCGACGCTATTGCCGGATTATTCAAAACTGATTTTAAATTTATTGATTCATAAGGTACTCTCGGTCCTGCATAATGTATACGAAAACCATATATAAAGCCATTATATAAAATAGGTGCTGCCTCTCGGTCAGGATAAACAGATAGGAATTTTGACACAATAGGAAGATTAATTGGAGAATTCCACATACACCATATGTCCAAATGCCGTTCCCTTCCTGCCAAAAAAAAATCATTTAAAAAAACATTTAATTTTGCATTTTGTGTAATCTGAGTTGATGTCAAGGAAATCTGGCAATGTTTGGCCTAAGACGAAAATCAAAGGTTTTGCCTAGCTCTCGGGGCATAGGAATTGCGTTAAGCTGGTTGTACAGACGTGCTTTCCATCCGCATATTTGTTGAATATCTGTGCGCAGTGTGTGGTGGTCTAACTGTATAGCCACCAGGATTGCGAAAAGTATTAAATGACTATTGACAATACACCGATTGATGAAATTTACCACAACGGATGCAGGTATGACTATATATACAATTTATACGTGTGCAATAACTTTTGAAATTATAGTCATAACATAGGCTATTTACAGTATATGACATACGTGGTGTGTTTTGTGTTACACTGTGACCACCAGTTGCTACAAACTGTAACCACAATTGACCATCAATTGCCGCCCATGATCGCCTGTGGTCCCTTGCCATTCTTAGGCGGAACTGTTGGTCATACTTGTGGATTTTTTCAAATAGTACATCCGGAATAACACTTCTTATAATAGACATGCAACAGATCAAATCATTGGCAAGTATCGGTAGCTTATTTAGCAAAATGTTTATACAATCAAAAAACCTCCGACCACTCTTCAATATTTGTGATAGATTTCACCTGTGAGTACTTGCTGCGTTCAACTAAGATATCACCATCTTCATCAAAACCAAGTACTTTTTTCGGTTTATCAATATTACTAACGACATTTGTATAAAGTAGATGTGCCAAATCAATATATTCTAAATTCCATATTTGATTACACATTTTTTGTGATACAAAAGCATCAATATCATTCTTTGAAGGTATAATTAAAGCCTCGCCATTTTCAATTTGTGGCACCGGTTATGCAACTTGGGTTGCAGGAAGTATATGTGGTGTAAGAGCATTTTCATTGTGATGTTCCTGAGCAGGAGCAAGCTGATAGGCAGGTTGATGGTCTTGAGCTGGAGAAGGTTGATAGACAGGTTTAGGTTCATTATCATCGGGCTGGTGAACTTGAACAAAGGACCCCATGGTCTTCCACTTGCTCCAACTGTGCCCGTGGTCTTCTCCTTCTATTATTCTGGCGTTCCACCTGACGTGGTACTACTGGAGCGGTCGTCTCCCCGCCGCTGCATTCCGGTATGGTAAAATGTTTCTACCTTTTCCTCTAGGCATATGAAAATAAAAGAGACATTATTAATAACACGAATCATCCGTTTATAATAAATTAACAGAGTATTTGTCGGCCATTAAGCAGCATAATTTTAGTAATAGTGTATGTTAAGTACATGCAATCATTCGAAATAAACATCCCATCACATACACCAATAACAACTTGGATAATAATTTAATATAATAATTTACATCAACGGTAAATATTGGCACAGCAACAACAATTAAATCAATAATATGTATCAACCAATGAGACAACTAGTGCATATTGGTTGTGTGTTCACATCGCAGTCTTTTGTATAATTTGTTTTATAAATGCTTACATGTATTATTTAATATGCCTGTATTTATATTTGTAACAGTTGTTTACGTTATCTTGTACATGTACACAGTCTGAGATAAATATTTCTGCGATTGACAATAGCCAATTCATTTAGTGTAAAATTGCAAATAAACAATATATTTGCTGGCCGAATGTAGAACCTATGTTTTTCAAAATGTGCGTCTTTTTCGCTACGCTTTGCTACCCGTTTATACATAATTTCTAAATATAAACGCTGTCGTGATGCATATTTTAAACGAAAAAGGTCTACTTTGCAGAACATTGCATATTCAATGCACGATGTGAAAACGGTTTACACAAAAATAAATAAATGTACATAGTCACAGTCGGAAAGAAACAAATTATGTTCACATTTTAATCCGCCTATCCCGGGAATCGTCCTTTAACAGTTATGATTATACCAGATGAAATAATTGGCACTTCTCTATAATTTCATCAATTTTTTAACGATGTTCAACCATTATCAATATAATTCACATTTTTGAAAGGAAATAAACATTATCATTTTTGTTCAGTCCATGCGTAAAAATTCAACAAAATTATCCATGATTACACAATAAAAGAAGTAAATAAGAAAATAATACTTATCTGCAGTTTCGCTACGATAATCTCTGAAAATTTACACGTGCTGACCTCAAATGATTTTAAATACGTGTTGCCTGGTCAAACCTTTTCTTGAGAGTGGTCATTTGTAGCTGAGGCGAAATGTACGGACTGTGTCTCCACGGGCTACACTCATTAGCATACGAATATCAAGGGGCACACCAATAGGTGGCAAATGAATCAACATTGATGAAAGACTCGATATAATTTATTTCAAATGACAATAACCGAATTTAATTTGTATTATTAATTAAATTATATTATTTCAACTTCATGACAAACTGAAATGATATGGAGTAAAGTTACACAAGACAATATTTCAATTAATACAGTGTTAAACATAACAAAGGAAAATGCTTTTAATTTTGTTCTTCATTTTGAAGTTGTCATGAGGATTTAAAAAATGGGCAAATTACTCATACCTCCCAGTAAGCTAAATACGACTTATTGCACCGGCTTCAGCAGTATTGTTGCTAAATGTTAAGCAACGGCATATCCATATACCAATTATAATAGATGTAGGGATATCAACATATTACAGCTTTATGGTTCGAATAATTGACACTTGGCACCTACATTCTTTCTACTTTTCATCAAATGGATCTAAAATGAACAATCAAACATATGTTTATATGTGCGCAGAGAGGTCCCATGTGACACTTGGTACCTACGTGCATAGACAACTCTAATACTATTGTATTGCAAAAATGTACCATATGTCACATAGCTCGTGTATGTACACATCTTTCTTTCAAAAAGTTGTTCTGCGAAAAGGTACCAAATACAAATTTATGCTTTTTGGGGAAATTAAAGAGGAAATAACAATATAATTATGCATACACACAGACCAATATATATATACAGTATTTCATCAAACTTTGATAGCTATAGCATGTTGCATTTATTTAATGCCATTGGCTTGAAAAAATGTCACTAGGTACCTTTCTGCACTAATGAGACTAAATAAGTCTTACCAGTGCTGAGTATACTTTCTGTGAAAGGCTTGCTAATGTGAACGGAATTCTCTCCTTTTGCTTTGCATCCGGTGTAAGTAATAACGTGCGGTCTTTGTTATTTGTCAAACTTAAAAACAAAACATATAAATAATATACCAAGACTTCATATCACGAAACATGTTTATTATGGGAAATCGAAAATAGTTAAGTTAAGAAGAGTCTGAAGACATCAAATAGGTAATCAGCATCCGTATATCGAAGACCAAAATGACCAACAGAAAATGTATATGAGGTCAAACAACGATCTACAAAACATACATATACAACTAAAGATCGAGTACCACAAACTTCATTGCAATCCAGAGATGAACGCAGGTGTTCCGGAAGGGTAGGCAGTTCTTCCTCTACTAGTGCCATATACATTGCCAGTATATTTAGTGCTTTAATAATATGCAAAGTATGTTTAATGACACCAAATGGGATTAACAAGCCTAAGTCTAAAGATTATAGATAGAACAGCTACAGAGAAGCAATGGACGTGGTACAACAACCCTATCAAACACCGAATTACACTGAGGTGTCCCAGAAGGGTAAGTGTGTCCTACTCTACTAATGGCACCTGTCATGCTACCGTTAAGCAATACAAATAGCATGTACAACAATAAACATAGATAAATACAAATAACCTAAATAAAACACGACGCTCATGCAAACCAAATTGGCGAAAAACGAATAGAACAGCAAAAACCATTACAAAACGGAAACAAAAGCATGAATACCTATAAGTCTGTACATTGAACAACATTTACAATCACTAAGAATCGACGTCTAACCACGGTGCCCCAGAATAGTAAGTATTCTTGTAATCTGTCGTTTTGCTTAGAGTGGAAACTAATCATCACTTCGAAATGTTACATTCTCCACCATGACTTGGCTGACCGCTATGACATATATGTGTCACAAATGACCACGGATATGTTCCACCTGTCGTAAGCACTTCCCAGTCCTTTCCTCATTCACGACTTATTACTGGGCTTGTAACTAGTTTAACATGATGGGTGTCACTAGTGCAGACGGAACTGCTTACCATTCAGGAGCACCTGAGTTCACCGCCGAGTTTTAGTGGGTATCGTGTTAATCGATCTTTAGTTTTATGTGTATGTTCTGTAGATCGTTGTTTGTCCTTTTGCAATTTTTCTTTTGTCCACTGTGTTGTCTGTTCTTCTTCGATATACGGATTACCCCTTTTCAAACTCTTTAAATGTAAAGTCAAGAAAATGCAAGTGTTTTAGTGTTATTGCATGAGGAGATGTAGTTTGATTGCTTTATACTAGAACATCTTTTAAAATTTGTTTTCAGATTTCAAATCACATTCACATATACTATGGAATAGCAATTGTCACGGTAATTCTGAGGTCTATCTTGTTATGAAAGGAATTATCTCACCTAAGATTGAAACTGTGGACTGGTATGTTGTAGCGAGACCGGATGCTGAGACTATTTATATGATGATCATAGTTACTGAAAGAAAGAATCAGATTGCTACTAATCAGGTATTATTCTCAAGCTATTTAAGGATATTTGTGTATGATTTGTCAAATTTATAAAATGTGTTATCTGCATTAAATTGCCCATTCTCAATTTTACACCTACCAGATACGGTAATATCATCGGTCAATGTTTGATTTGATGATTTGCTCTATTGTATTTAACGCCACTTTCACCAATAGTTTAGTTATATCATGACGGCCAGTTTTAGTTGTGGAAAAAGTCGGAGTACCCGGAGAGAACCACTGGCCATGGGCAAAAAACTGGTAAGCTTTGTCATCTGTGGCTGCGAGTCGAGTGTACCCTTTTTGTAATTTACAAAGCCGGATGCGAACCCACGCCGTATTGGTGATAAGCTAGTATGCGTTGCTAGATATTTCAACTACCTAATTCATTGAGTCACCTTTCCCTCGATCAATGTGTGTGTTTTAATGATTGTAACAGAAAATATGCGTTGTTTTATTACAATGCATTGTATTCGCAGATACCAATTCAGTGCTGGGTACTGGTATAAATTATAAGGGCAAAGGCCTACAGAACCGCTCAACACGTCCTGAGGATTCATCTAGACGGGAGGATGTCAGGTTATAACATTGCAAATTTGACCGTGGAACATAGTGTGCAACATGTTTGAGAATGTTGCTAAACAGAGAGTTTCATGTTTCCCATACGATAAAAAAAAACCTTTCGTAGATTTCGAAAAAGACTAGGTGAATTGTAGCCGGTGTTACATCCTAGTTGTCCCCCATACTATAATTTCCCCCGGGAAAATGGGTATATACTCAAATTTAACCCCGGCAAATCTATTATATACCAGATTTACCCCGGGAAAAACTGGTATACACCCAGTTTCCTCCCCCCACGGATGGTATGCTTATACACATACTAACTTTTCCCCCATACTGGTTTTCCCTTTATGAAATTACAGTTTTACAGCATCAACATGCATCTGATCATTAATTTCTCGATTCCTTACATTTTAATTATGCATGAATGGAGTTTTAATATCAGTAATAAGACTATATATGCTGAATTAATCGAATCGCTTTATTCAAATATAAGCTGAATTTCATTCGAACGCAGCGTTACGCCTATTCCTGGAGCAAATTTAATAATAATGATTTGAATCGCAATTGAAATGTTTTATGTTTTATCAATTTTGTGATGTGCATTTAGTTATCATGCAATGCCCGTTAATTTTTTTCATCTATGTAAAGTAGGCACAACGCTACACTGGATGCATTTTCATGTCTCGGAGCCTAGTCTAGCGTCCAATTTCGATGTTCAAAGTATAAGTCATTGCCTGAGGGTAGCTCTAGTCTTCCTTGGGGCACGGATCATATATTTGGTTCTAGTTGGGGTCAGGATTATATTATCGTTCATCAAAGACCCATTGATTTACCTAGGTAGTGCCACAGTCTATGATCGAATGCTTGTCTCTGACACATTTCCAGTTTCGCTTCTCGATTCTATCGAGTTCAGTGCCAGAAATATTATCCCAGCTTTAAAGGTTTTTTGTATATTGCGAATGTGCTATAACTTTATGCTCTACTATTATATGTGTCAATTTCAACAAATACAGATAACACAGATAAACAAACTTGATATCACGAAATTACGGACATGAAGTGGCACACGTGAGGGTATGATCCCTCTTTTCGTACACAGGATTCAGACCCTTCTTAAATAGTACTCAGGATTGTTACAGGTGCGTCCTGGACGCAAGTAGTTTTTTTATGCTGGACTTGGACGCATAATTTAAAAAAAAAACGCTCTCTTATAACTAATTTTCAAAATGTACGCTGGATTCGCTGTTTTTTTTTTAAAAGCGTACTCTGGACTGAAGCGGGATGTGTTATACCTCCACTCATATGTAATGTAAAAGTTCCGATAAACAAGAAGAACCTGTGTGTGAGTGTGTGTGTTCCTACAGTAATGAATGAAAGAGTCAAGATCCTCTATCATGCATAACTTCTACAATGATTTGTCAGACTACCTTGACCTGATTATTACTTTTGTAGAGCGCTACTTTCTATACTTTTTGTGTTTCTCTTACGGTTCTCCAGTTTAAGGGTACAATCGTCAATTTGATCATGAACGTGTAGTTCTTGCATTATTGACATACGAAGGGCAATAACTTTTCCAAGTTTGAGGGTGACTTCGACAATTTTGTATATCATTTAGTTAGTTTTACAAGTTGATTGATTTTGTTTATCTCAGGTCTCAGCGGTTTGCATGTTAAAAGTAAGACTAGAACACTTCACATACAGTGACAGCAAGGACCCTGATGGCATGCAGGATGCACGGAGCACTAACATGTGTTTCTCGGTATAGGGGGAAATCCTAGCATATACTCACTTTTCCTACCTTTATTTCAGGGCGAAAATCATTATATACTAAATTTTCCGGTGGGAAAATCTAGTATATACCCATTTTTCCTGGGTGAAAACTGAGTAAGGGAAAAATCTAGTATATGACACCGGTACACAACACGTATTGTTTCGTTTGTAGCTACACAACTCCCCATGGCAGTCAAAGGTCGTTGACCACCTTAAACCCCCGTGTCCTCATTTCTATACATCTTTGTTATTTGTTTCCTAACATGTTATCATTCTGAATAGCGATAGAATACCGCTCGCTGCATGCTAAGGAAAAATGCAATCAATCATTCAATCCAATATTTGACCTTGGCGGGCGTACCTGAAGAAATGTATTCCATATATAAGTCATACGAACTGAATTAGATATATACTCTTGCATTAAAACACATATGGTTGTATCAATTGGAATTACAATATGTTATTGAAACAAAAACCTTAAATATAAAATGTAGTGCCCATGACGTTTTTTGGAATAATCTTCATCAGGTACGCTCACAATCGAAAGATTGGAAAAACTAATAACTTTGAAGTGTTGGTTTTTTAGCAATAAATCAAAAGGGCCTAACCAGGATTGACGAAATCAGCAACGGTCACCAGTACCTGAAGGAGGAAAACCTTTTTTTCTTAAATAATTTGCTTGGATTTTTTTTTCTTTGGTTGTGTGTGTTGCTGTTTTGCTGTTATTTTGAAGAAATACGGGTTGTATTTACTAATGACGAAGGAGCCGTCCTGGTCGTGATCGCATGGTAGTCAAATTTACAATTACTTATCTAATCAGTTCGCATCTCCATCAGGGAGATGTGTACAACATTATGTGATAGAGTTTGTCAGTGATTTGAGACACGTCGTTGGTTTTCTCCGGGTCCTCCGGTTTCCTCCACCAATAAAACTGACCGACACAACGTAACTGAAATATTGTTAAAAGTGGCGTTAAATACCATCAAAAAAAAACAAACAGACAAGTTAATGACGAATATCTGAGTGTATGATGTTTACATTTTTGTTTTTGTCTATGCAGTTTTTTTAATAAATGCGATTACAACACTAATTATGATAAACCCGCCATGTTTGTGTGCCGGAACCTGGATTTCCAACGTCATATGTCCTGATATCTTTGATATTCAAGAGTTAGTATTAGAGGTGGTTGTTCTTGTTGGTGGTATTCATTGAATTGTTAACCATCACTGTATAAGATTTCTTTTAATATAAGGTAAAATTTAATTTTGGTAAATGGCAGAACTATACACTTCTGATTACAATTGATATGCACAATTAAATATAAAATAATATACCTTATAGATATAATATGTGTATCTGATGCTGGTTTATAACATTTATCCTCACACACATTCCATCCACCGTTCACTTTCCCATGTCTAATTATCTGTGAGCAAAATAGTTGTAGCGTTGTCGTTGATCTAGCAAATACATGATAATTTGAGTTTTATTTCGTTTATCTCTAATCATTAAACCTATATTTTTAGAAAAAAAAATATTCCCTTTGACAGTCTACTACATCATACTTATACGTTACCTCTGATAGAGACAATCTACTAGATCATACTTATACGTTACCTCTGATAGAGACAGTCTACTACATCATACATATACGTTACCTCTGATAGAGACAGTCTACTACATCATACTTACATGTTACTGCTGATAGGGACAGCATAGTACATCACAATTATACGCTATCTCTGATAAATTCATTCTACTACATCATAATCATACGCTACCTCTGATAAAGACAGTCTACTACATCAAAAGTATACGCTATCTCTGATAAAGTCAGTCTACTACATCATGATTATACGCTATCTTTGATAAAGTCAGTCTACTACATCATGATTATACGCTATCTTTGATAAAGTTAGTCTACTACATCATGATTATACGTTACCTCTAATAAAGACAGTTTACTGCATCATAAATATACGTTACCTCTGATATGGCAGTCAATTGCATCATAAGTATACATTATCTCTGATAGAGACAGTCTAATACATCATAATTATACGATACATTTGATAGACAATATATTTAAAAAATAATAAATCATGGAAGCTAGAATGTGTTGGTAGTTTTAATATGGATTGGCCGATATTATTAGTTCATCCCGGGCCAGAAGCGATGGACAACATTTACTAATATCCACCAGTGCATGCTAATACTCAAAACACATTCTGGCTTCCCTGATTTATATCGATACTGATATGCCAAAGATTACAACTACGGTAGGGTGCTTTGACTGAAGACGGTATTAATTTGTATTTACGCTTGCGGAAAATGTCGCAAACAATTTATGTCACTCGAATAATACTGCTACCTCTTTCGGCATTATTCGGATTACAATTTATACTGCCAATGAAATAGTCTGTCATCTTCACCTGTACATGTGCTAATGAGATTATACCGAATGGATAACTCGCTCGTTGTGAGTAAAGCGAAAAAAGGAGGTCATACATTATAATTATACGTTACCTCTTAAAAAGAAAATATTTTATTTTATAAGTATATGTTACCTCTGATAGAGACAGTCTACTACATCATTAGGAAGTGGAGATAACATTTCGTCTTCTGGTATAATAAAATTTCCATTTACGTTTCGGAAATATTCAACCTGTAATACATATGTGGAAGAGTCAATTTAACATTAGGTTAGTTTTATTAAGAAATTAATTATTCAATATTCAACAAGTCGTACTCAGTTTAAAACAAAAATAGATATTTACCCAATCCACATCCAAACTGAGCGATGCTTTCTTTTAGTACGGGGCAGATTCTAGAAAAAGGCGCGCACTTTCCGAGTATAAAAGACTGACATACCTCACGGCTGATATTTTGCAAAATGATTAGGTATACATTATATTATCATTTAAGCCCTGTCGTAGAATTTTCCCATGGTGCTTTCTTTTTTTGTTAGAGCTCCTGAAAGTGAAATTTTGTAGATTTTTCAAATTACAACTTCAATTACAAAAAGGCTGTAAGAACATTAAACAAAGTAAATTGTTGACACAAAAAAGTTAGTGTCAGAATTTTGAAAAAACAAGCAAACATTTTAATAGACTATTAACGGATAGCGAAATAATTATTGGGCATTTCTTGGAAGAATGTGAAAGCTGTTTTCATATTGCAGTACCTGTCATTGTGAATGTAATTTAATAAATTACGCGTAGATAGTTTTTTGGTGAATACATTTGTATATTTATCAGTTCTTTCACACTCTATAATTACAAATCACTCAAAAAGTCACAAATTTAACCTTAAAACAGCAATTTTTCGAAACCACTGACTCATTAAATTTACGAACGCTTTCGGTCTCGTTACTTTCACCTGTATTATTTTCACCCTTATTCGTGACAATATACGTGTCGTGAAGGCTTTACGTTTTGAAATTATCGTTCAAATACGTTTGTGAAATATACAAATCATTGTTGATTGTTGAGTTTAAAAGTGTTTTGTGCAAGTTCTTTTTTTTAAATGTATGGTTTAAAAAAGTGGGTTTTACACTTTTTGTTTTGGTGGTTTAGTTAGCATTTTAGTACCGATTGAAATAGACATGAAATGTTCCGGAAAAAGTTTCGTCCTGTATAGTCCTGAATACTTGAAGTTTTATATAGTTGTTTAAATTTGTTTTATGATATACCTTATTTTTTGTGTTGAATTTAAGATTGTTTTGTACCAGTTTTTATACCGATGTGGTCATTTTAATTTGTCACTTATTGCCAATCAGACTATATCTGATTCATTCTTGGAAATGTGTAGTCACGTAAAGTTTGCTCACTCACTATCGAAAAAGAGTCAGCAGTTGGGAATTATGCATAATTTGTCAGATCACTTGCGATGATGCTCTATCTAAGGCAAGCGAAAACGGGAAATGTACTTTATTTAAAGCTGTTGGCTTGAGGAAAGATGATGTCCATCGCCGTCTTCATGACGAATTTGATTTACTTGATTTGATTCCAATTGATAGGATACAGTATCATATATCCTGCTATTAAAGCTACACGAGCAAAATAAATTTAGAAAAATTTGAACCAGTTGAAGCACAAATGAATGCCTCTGCCTGTGGCTCGGTGAGAACATCAGAATCTATTTGTGTAAAGACCCGCTCAATGACTGCTCCATTTGATTGTTCTCAATGCATATTTTGTAAATAGAAAAGTTACAACAAATATAGGAATTTAAAGCCCGTGGAATCTAAAGATAGAGTCAAAAACAAACTCCATGCTGCGAATAACAAGTCCGATTTCGATATGGTTAGTTTAATTCAGTCAGTTGACAATTTCTTGGAAAATGCATTGTATCACTCGTCATGCATAGCGAACTACCTTTTAAGCATGAAATCAGACCCCGTACCAGTCGAAACAGAGTCTGAGCATGCAAGTGCTTTTCAGCAATTCATAGATAGCATACGAGATGATCTCTTTGTTAACAAAAAGGCATTTTTTTATAAGTTCTATTCTTTTCTCCCACCGAACATTGCTAGTAAATATGCAACTTCAAATTTGCAGCAACAGTTACTCAACTATTTTGGAAACGCCATTATTGTTGAAAAGCAATGTGGAAAGGGAAAATCTAATACAGTATTCAGTTGTTCAATCACTGTGTCTGAGGCTATTCACGCTGCAAACAATCTAAAAGCCGAACTTTGGAGACAAGTTTTGAAAACAATCAGTCGAAACAACCTGCCGATGAACAAACACTGCATGATGCGGCAAAAATGTTACGCAGTAGCTTACAATCGATAGAAATGTATAATGAATAGTACCCTTTGCCCTCATAAGTATCTATCACTGAATCTTGTAAATTTATTCCACATTGTCTGCTTAAGTTTATCGTTTGGTTGGTTAATGATACATGTAATTGTTTCTACCAGGAAAATAATTACGAAGGGAATTCAAATGATATCTTGCGAAAATATATCTCTATCTCTGAATGTGTAATTTCATTACACAAAAAACAGTTAACACCTTTCAGCGTAGGTCCCTTACTGGGTGCGATACAACGTCATCCTTTTTTGGTATTGCCTATTGGCAAGAAGACAGTTTATAACATTCTTAAACAAAATGCAACAAAATAACAAACTTTGACAAATCTAGCTAGTTCTGATGTTGATGCATGTTTTGAAGCAGGCAGGCTTTTGGTATCTGATCTGTATGACCCAAAAGTTAATGTCAAGTCTGTTCACAGAGATCTAAATAAGCTCAATTAGCATTATTAGAATTTGCTTTGTCAAAAGATTCCTCTCTTGTCAAATTTCCTCCATCTGAAGCATCATTTAGACTACACATACTCCGGGTTGCATTCCAAGTGTATGCATAGACACATGCTAATGAAGCTAAGCAACCGCCTATGTCACTTTTAGAGTATGGATGGAGAAATGAGAACAAATGCGTAATGCCGAATAACGAAAATACTATTAGCAATAACTGGAACAAAACGCAGGCAAATTAGCTGCTTTGGATCGTGTGACTTTCAATGTGATAATACAAGTGTAAAGAGTAATGCTATGTATAAAGGATGGCATTGAATTCACTACATAAACTCAGTAATGTACACAGATAAACAGACCGTCGAAAGTAACTCTACTGTGATATTATATATAATAAAATGCGACGATCATAAAGGGGTAATCAGTGGCCGTACACTGAAGAAGGACAGACAAGAAGAGTTTGAAGATAAAAAAGGAATAATCACGGGACGTACACCAAAGAAGAACAAACAAGAAGAGTTTGAAGATACAAAAGGAGTAATAACACCACAGAAGGAATGATAACACAATGAACAAAAGAAAAAAGGACAAAAGGACAAATGAACGATCTACAAAACATTAGAAAGAAAATTAAAGATCGAGCAATGAGAGCACTACTAAAACCACGGATGAACACAGGTGTTTCAAAAGGACTAGGAAAGTTTCGTGTAGAATTGTAACGTCGTGTGTAGAATTATTCCTGACGTTATTTCATGACGTCATTTTAACAGAAGTGCGACGTTACTTACAGTTTCTTTTTTTCATTTTAAAGTGGCTATTATATACAACAATGTATTTAAATATATGTATCTGACTTCAAATTGTGCAATCTAGTTAAAATATATTTGAGTATCTTATTCCTAAAGATAATAAAAAAAAGTAAATATATTTTGCAAAGGACATATATGTCCCTAGCGCTGTCTACAAACAAGGGACACATATGTCCCTAGGGCAACCTACCATCAAGGGACATATATGTCCCTACAGCAATCAAAAGGTTAAAGACAGGAACATGAACCGATATGGAAATTTGTACAGGTAACTAATACAATTATAATGCAATTATAATTTAACACGTATGTTTCATTGGCTATCGAGAGCTGTCAAATCAGCAGTTGACATGCCTGAATGATTGCTATCTTCCTAAGACAAATCGACGAATGCACTTTGACGCTGCCGACCTATTTTTGATGCCGTCTGGAAAACGTGGAATCCTACTTGTCATATGCACAACAATGCACACAAATAATTAAAATGCCTAGCATCAAATCATATTTTAGTTAATTTAAATCAAAATTGAAGCGTACAGGAAGCCACACAACGTCAGATCTGAAAGTGTGCATATGACGTCAAGTTGTTTATGTTCCAAAGTGGTTCAAAAATAGTTCGCAGAATTTTAATTTGAGTGAATTTTATACCCAGGCAACGCAAGCATATATTTTTATGCTCAGTTATGCATTAGAGATAACTGTATTGTCTTTGAAAATTGCATGGCATCATTTCTCGATTTAATTGGAGGATTTCATAAGAATAGGAATAATAGTACTGCATGTGAAGAGGTGTCGGTGTCAGTTGTTGATTTGACGGTCGCAAAAATTCGTTTTACTGGCTCCGCTTCGCGTCGCCAGTAAAGCTGCATTTGCCACCTTCAATTTCACAATTAATACCTCCAACTCTTCAAATGCATTAGTGTTATTCCTTAAATAACATAACTAAAACTTAAACCCCCTACAAGACAAATGGAAGTCAAAAATTGAACATTGTTTATACGTGGAAATTGTAGCAGAACTGAAAACGTTAAAACATGTAATTTGACAAAATGAGCAACGCGAACCCCACTATTACAAGTAAAAACATGATAACTCGTCTGCCCCGGAGGTATAGGCAGTTCGTGGTTAACATGAGGCATCCGTAATAATAATACAAAAATAACACAAGAAAAAAACCTTTTGTTTCAACTGGCTCTATTTTATTTGTTTTGGATTTAGTACTATGATTAACTGTTACCGTTTTGATGCAGTGACTGTCACCATCTTGTTCCAGAACTGTTACTGCTTCCTTAAATATATATACAATGCATTCTAAATCATGTAATTCTTATTAAAACTAATATTATCGTCCTTCCAAGCATAAGTGGCATTATACAATATTTACAAGACGTGTTTAAGCGCTTTTTATTACAAATATAGTTATGAAACTTTACACTGCACTCATTTTGATTTCAGCTTATATGATGAAGATTATTCCATAAACGCGTCGCGCCCGCTATATGATTTGATTTAAATATGATTTATTGTGCTTAACGCCACTTTCAGCAATATTTCAGCGATACCATGGTGACCAGTTTTAGTGGTGGAAGAGGCCGGAGTACCCGGGGAGAACCATCCTACATGGGCCAGCAACTGGTAAGTTTTATCACATGCGGCTGCGAGTCGAGTGCACCTTTTTTTTAATCTACAAAGCAGGGAGCTGACCCAAGCCGTATTGGTGATAACCTTGTATGAGTTGTTGGGTATTCCAACTACCTAACTCATTGACTCACACGGGCCCTCCTGCTATATAACACTAGCACGGTTTATTATATATATTTATTATCCAAAGTTACAGTTCATCAATCATGTAATTTTTATTAAATATAATTAAATCTAAGGTTCTCTTTCCTCAGGCATAGATGATCTAAGACGATTTTTTGCTAATCTGGTTTACTTTTTTTCCCAACAGTACTCAATTATCGGCTTTCCGTCCCTTCTATTTTGAACGTTTAACTGATGATGGTTACTCCATAGCTGCATTGTGCACACTGAATTTGATTTCTACGTTTTTCTCATTTTGTTCTGTATGTGTCCGTATGGAGAAATGTGTCAATCATTTGACTGGTGAGTTCGCAATATAAAGATCCAAATTAATATGCTGGTCTGTTCAAAGCCGACATCATCTCACAATGATGTTGCGCAAAAATGTTTTTATTTAAGGAATATTTTTAATTGTTGAATATGTTGTACAACATAACCTGGTTTCGTGCAGCTTATGCTTCATAAACCACGAACCGTAGGCTATTCCAAACCAGGTTATGCAGGTGTAACCTTTTAAAACAATTCAAATAATCCTTATAATTCAATTCTTCGAACACAATTTAAAGATTCCTCGATTTTAACTGCGATTATTTCATGGGACCATTTCAATTTGTCTTTGGCGAATTAATATATTACTGACGTCACAATACCAACCCAGGTTATCAAATATAAACACTTTTTTTGATCCGGGTGGATTATTCAATCAGACTCCAATATTCACATGAAATCACAATTTAAATTATTTGGCGTTTAACAACAATCTTACTCCATTATGGTATTCTGTTCAGTAATTAAAATTAACAGATATAAGTAAATAGAAAATTCCAAGCAATCATACAAGTAAATAAATGTCTAATTGTATATGTCTTGCTACCTACCGGATTATATTGCATGGTGTTTTCATAGTCATAGTTGTAAAGGAGACAAATACGAACTAATACTATTATAATACTGATACCAAAGAACAGTAAGCATGTATTCTTCAAACCATGTAATTTCATGCTGAAAAATAAGAGGAATGGATGCTATATTGTGTTTATACACTGCCGGACATACCTAAAGGCTCGACAGGCTGAGGATTAGTGCCTCATAAAGTAGGGGGCATCCGTCTAAGGCGTATAATATGCTTAACACTGTTATTGGACTGATGCTGTCCTAGCGTACTGTACTTTCTAAACAACCCTTCGGTAATTGCCCTTACATACAGTTGCACTCCATTTTAGGATATTGCAGAATTGTGAACACCCCTCATCATATTATACTTATTGAAATTTATTAGCACACTTCAATCGTTGCCCAGTCTTGAAGGTATGAAATTGAGAGATGCGCACAAGTGGAATAGCTAAGGACCTTTCTTTATCTAAATATGGCATGGTGTTTATATCGAATGAACATTATTGGGTTCATAGACCATACTTTCGAATTGTATATCTATTTAATTAATTTCGTTTTAAATTGATGAAAGGTAATGCGCCAACGTTGTTTTGTAATATGTCGATATATCATTACACTGCATGTGTACAGACCTTCTCACAATTCCTGTATCATATTAACAAGGGTCGATTTTATTTATAATCGTTAGTTTTTGACCGACGTGACATATTAAATTTAATATGGATTAGGTACATCCTACAGGCGACCATCGCATCTACGCATATACTTATACATGCACAAATAATAGATTTGAGTTCTTTTCTTCATTATTCTTCTTTTTTTTTTCTTCAATTCGACTTACCCAGTTAATGCTATTGCAAAGGAGATTTTTGGAGCCGAAATATATCAGGGACGACTTTTCTTAGGGCCGAGATATATCAGAGACGACTTTTAGTTAGAGCAAAACAAGAAGGTCTAACGATAATCGATTTTTAAATGAATGCAATCATTCCATGTAAAGAAGCTGTACGGTTTCCTTTCTAATTGTGTTTTTGTTATTTTTCAACTGGATTCTTGTTTTATTCAAATTAAAAGGTTATTTCCTGTACTTCACTCCCATTGTCCATTCTATACGGAAACTTATAATCCATTTCCGGTTGGCATTGAGCATATACTGATTCATCTCCTTACACACATGCTGCTGTTTAGCTCGCATCTTGCGATGCTCGCTATTATTTTTACGATTGTTCTTTTGTCTAATATTTTTTCGTGATGTGTATTAAATAATTTCTGATGACCCTCTTCTAGACAATAAATCATAACATTTATCAACATTGTACTGATATACATGGCATTAAAACATGAATTAAAAACATGAGATTTAAAGCATGGCATTTAAACCTGATATTAAAACACGACTCTAAGACATGATATTAAAACATGGAATTGAAAATGGCATTAACATATGACATTAAAAACATGATATCACAATCATGACATTAAGAACAAAGACAGAACATTGTTTATATATGATACGACAATGAGCTCTCTTCTCCGACAACAATGCAGCAAATGTGAGGTTTAATGCTACTACTGTATTGATGGTCATGTTTACCTGTGTATTTCTTGATTCGCACTACATAACACTTTGCTTTTAGTATTATTTTACTTGTGTTTTCATATAAATGTTAAAGTTGTTTGAATACTATACAATTACAGACTTTTGTAGAAGTGTCAATGAGTTTTTATTGACCTGCAAAATAACATTGACCGAATATAGTTTCATCAGTATAGGTTTGAAAATACCAAAGGTGTAATCAAAATTCGTATATCGAAGAAGAACGAGCAATGCAATGGCCAAACGAAAAAGTACAAAAAAGATAAATAGCGATCAACAAAACATACACATGAAACTAAAGATCGAGTAACACGAAGTTCACTAAAAACTGCGGGTGAACTCAGGTGCTCCGGAAAGGTATTTGCTGAATCCATTACAGGTGATGTCATAAATATATGAACGCTATCTACGTGAAAATACGTTCCTGGGTATGACCAAATAGATCTTAACAAGATAAGACTGTTTGAATAATCTTAAATTTATATTGTTGGCAGTCAGTTTTATTGATGGAATAAACCGGAGTAACCGGAGAAAACCACGCATCTGTCGCAAGTCACTGACAAACTTTATCACATAATGGTGTACACCTCGCAACGATCGAGATTCGAACTCACAACATCAGTGGTGATAGGCAATGATTGCACAGGTCGTAGTTGTAAATCCAACTACAATACGATCACGGCAACGATAGCCCCTCAAAGAAAGACTGAGAAACGCTAAAATTTGTAAACTTGAAGGAGATACATTCTGCAGAGTGATGCCGAATGTATTTCCCAACAAATTGTCAAAATCAGCACCCAAACAGACATCCACAAACAAACGTTTTTCTTCTCAGTTCGTGTATAAAATCGTTATATATTAATCGACCAGTGTTCACTGAGATCGTTCTACTCGTCGGCACTCAAACTATTCTGAAGTGATCAATGGTGTTAAAATGATATCAATGGGTAGATACGTACATAAGTGATGTTATCCCAGTTGCTAGCACCACAACCTCTTGTTGATATTGTTGAATATGTTCTGTTTGAATAATTATACAGGTATTTCATGCTGTGCATACATATCAATATAGTATTCGACGTCAAATAGTATACATGATCTGAGTTTTTGTAATCGGTCCTAGTTTGTATGACTGGAGTGTGTGTTTGTTTTTTGATGATGTTTAACGCCACTTTCAACAATATTTCAGTTTTATCGTGACCGTCAGTTTTATTGGTGGAGTAATCCGGAGGACAAGTTGAAAACCACCGACCTGTCGCAAGACACTGACAAACTTTATAACTTTATCACATAATGTACACCTCGCCCTGATCGACATTAAAACTAACAACCTAAGTGGTGATAGGACCTGATTGCACAGGTAGTAGTTGCAAATCGAGCTAAGATACGATCACTGCAACGAAGGTCCATCAAAACAAGACTGTGAAACGCTAAAATTTGTAAGTTTGATGTAACCCTTCTACAGGGTGATGCAGATTGGATTTCCCTACTCATTGTCAAAATGCAGCCTCAAAGATATTGCTTTGAGATGTAGTATTCAATCGTTATTTATGAGTCTACCAGTGATCATTGTGATTGTTCTACTCATCGGCACTCCGGTTATGCCTAAGTGATCCATGATTATACGTTATGTTAGAATACTTATACAAGTATTTCCCACTGTGCATACATATTAACGTAGTATTCGACGTCAAATAGTATACGTGGTCAGACTTCTGTAATCAGTGCTAGCGATCCTGACTGGAGAGATGGAATTATCGTCCACCAAGGTATGTATTAGAATGTCATCTACGTCGTTTATAAATACTTTCGTGTAAATAAATTTAGGAAGATTTTGCATTCCAAAAAATAGAAATTTAAAGAATTCTTATGTAAATGTACATATACAAACAATTAAAACGTGTAAAAATATGTTCAATATATATATTAATCTTCTCCAAGATGGTTTCCACGGTATATCGTGGTAAAACACACATATTGATTGCAATGATAAAAGGTGAAACCACCACGGATGAAAAATATCAGTTTACCTTTGTGACTCATCACGATCGTGATTTCCGCCACAGAGGAAACGTGGAAACGATTAATTTTGTTAAGTACAACACACTGTACCCTGTGTGCATTCTCCAACTTGCAATACATTGACAAACACGTACTATTAAAGTATAATAGAGATAAAAAGTATATTCTTACATTCTTGATGATCTCTAAAGCTGCTTCATACAACAAATTATATATTGTCTAGTAATTTAACAAAAATAATGTATTTAAAGCACCTTCGAGTGCAACGTGCGATACGAAATAAAATTCGTATGAAGTAGACCAAATTAAATAACAATATCACTAACCGTAACAATTATTAAACGTACAATAAACACAGTTCTTGATCATATATTCATAGCGAGTTCATTACCAATATGCATTCATGCATATCACAATGCTCATTGCTATTCAGAATGAAACTGTTAGACAGTGTTATGTTAGTAATGTCCTTTCACACACTGTTGACCGGTATATATATATAATACAACATGATTGGTGATATATGGATGTAATTTTATAACATACCGTTGCTCATCTATGTATTAATATGACTGTTGTTACATAGAGGTAATTTTATGAACTTATCGATGTTGATTTAATATGCCTAGCAACTTTAAATGTATAGCTTTCATCAAACGACGACGATATTCTTGTTCAACACTTGCTGTTGTGTTTTGTTATACTTCCTCATCATATGTATCCTCCTCAATCTACAAATAAGACTAGTTTATGTAGAACAAGACTGTACACAGGCTTTGCATGGATGGAAGCAAGAATCCAATACGGAAATCAAATATATACTCTAGCCATATATCACTTGTACTTGATTGGTTCAACACCACCCACATTCATTGCTGATTTTAGTCAAATCGGATATAGCTAATACAGCTCAAATATTGGTGATTCGTACTGTATAGGGTAACATAAATATCCCTAAAATCAGGGTAATATTCACAATTGGAACATCGGAAGATATTCAATCTGACTTTCCCGATACGTATTCCAGCAATATTTACAAGACAGTTATGACTTATCAGCTGATAATGGAGAAATCTGTTAATACATCATTTTATTTCTTTGTAGACGATGATTTCTTCGTCAATGTTAATTTAATTCATCATGATATGAAAGAACATTCAAAGTAAGTTAACCCATTTATGTATACTGGCAAATTAATAACATATAATAGGCCCGTTAGGCGGAGAAACTATAAATGGTCTCTATCTGTTGAGGACAACCCGTATGGGTATTTCCCTCCATATTTAGCAGGGTGCTCAGTTATAATATCTAATAATGTCGCCAAATTGCTCAGAGAAACGTTCCCCTCTAAAATGTATATATATATACATATGATAGTTATCTAGGAATTGTGGCTAATGCTTGTCGTCTTGCACCATCGAATGATGACCGGTTTTCTATTGACTATGCGGCCATAGAACCGGAACGACTTAAGTTCATGTTTTATCTCATGGCAACGGTGATCACGTTCATCTACGTAGAGTATGGGACACCTTGTTAAAACATAATAAACCTAAATTATGATACAGACAATGTTAATTAGATTACATTCGGTAGATAAGAGTAATCTTATTATTTAAGACAGTCACTAAATAGAAATAGTGTGCATTGTTTTATCACTAATGCATACTTCTCAGATGTCTTATATTAAAATACCAAAAAGTAAACATTATTTAATCAAGGAAGGACTGCATGCCATTGCAAACTTATAAATGTTATGAGAATGAGTGAGTTCTTCTTCTTCTTCTTCCTCCCAACTCAGTATACTCAAGGCGAGATTAATTACTTCATGCCTGTCCATGCTATACAGTTAAAATCAAAATTGTATTTACAGCTAAACACAGGGTGGAACACTATTGGCATCTGGAACTGCAATCGAATGGTAATGAGCCCTATTCTACATGGAAGTGGCCGATGGCACTGTCCTGACGCACTGCTGGTGGTATGCTGTTCCAGGTGTTGATGATATGAGCTTATAATGAACAGCGATATGTATCTGTCCGTGTATATATTGTTATGAAGGCTGCAATCCCTAAATTTCTGCAATCAAATGGTACATGTAGATGTTCTGCACGGTTCTCAACTAAATTATGTATGATCTTATACATCTGAATAGTTATTGCCCCCCCCCCTTTCCAATATAGACCAATGACATATCACCGGGTTTATAACTACATTAACACAACGGGTTTCACTATTGGAGCAGGAACTGTTTATCCTTCCGGAACATCTGGGTTCACTCCGGTGCATCGCTAGAAAAGCAATACCTATGTCGAATCCAGGTAGGCATACCGTTTCGAGTGAATGGGTGATTGTTGTTTAGCGACATTTCACCAAATATTCTTCTATATTATGCAAAAACAAGTTAATTGAAAATGAGATGATAACGAGATCCATTTTGTAATAGACCAACACGCATATTTGGATTGTTAGAGTGCTAGTTAATTGAAACAACATTCCGGGGGTAGACATGTCGCTCCTCTCGGACACATTATTCTGATCCCGAGCCAATCAATATTTCTCCTTGGCAATGCATGCTTTGCGAAGAAGCAACAATATAAATTTAATAGTCTTTGGTTTGACCCAACTAGTGCTCGACCCCACGATCTACCGCATACGAGTGGAGTGCGATAACCATTACGCCAACGCTTCAGTTCATAAAGTTTCGATAGCGATAAATTGTGAGGGGTAAATATAACGGTGAGCATAGGTTTATTAAAATCGATAAATACTGATTATATTTGAGCATTTCTGTTATCGATGCTTATCCTGCACTTATTCAGTTTGAGCAGTAAGAATGCATTGGTTAAATGTTTGTTATCTACGGTGACTGAGCAAGACATAATTGCTCTGTTACCTGATTCATGTAGGGCTTCGATAATAAACGGTAACAGTATAAGAGCTGACTTCGTATCAACCTTAGAATGACGCTTGTTTCTGCTATTTTTAGAACATTTTACGATTTTTGTTTGCGCTTTGACATTGCTGAATACACCGTCGGGAAATATAAAATTAATTTGCACTCGTTGTAAATCAGTACAGAAAAACTCGCCAAATGATAGCTGTTCTACCTGCATTAAAGTTCTTGCAATTCACTATATATTTGTCGACGATGTATTTTGTCTATATAAAGAAATAGGCAAATGGAAAAAAAAATAAGTTGACATGAGTAAGGAGTAACGTTATAGTTCACCATGTGATAGGAATATAGTTACATCTCATGATGAATTAGTGATAGAGTAATGGTTCATCATGAATTATCAAGAGAGGTGCGGGTATTCATGAGTTAGCAGTAGATAGTCATTGGTCAATATGAGTTAGAGATATAAGTATAGCTCATCATGAATTATGGGCAGTTTAAGGTCTCACATTGTGCTAGAAATATAATTTGGGTTCATCATAAGTTGGAGTAAAGCTCTGGATTATCATCAGTATTGAATACACTGTGGTTCCTCAAACTGAACTACAGCTGTGTGCACATTTAATCTCTCTTCTATAACCATACGTGTTCAGTTTCATCAGTATACACTATAAAGCTGAATTCGTATCTAAGCTGAAATCATATGGTGCATAAAAAGATTGAAGATATCACAGGAGATATCAGACGTCGTAAGTATAAAAGGGAGCGACAAGACATTGACCAAAAGAAAAAGGACAAACACTGATCTACTAAGCACAATACACACATAAAACCTAAGATTGAGTATCACAAACTCGTCGTGAAAACCAGATTTAATGATATGTTTCCTCTTAATCTGAAATTGACATAGTTCGGGTTTGTTGCTACAAACCAGGCCTAATGAAAAAGTTGACATCATCACTTGGAAGGTTGTAAGGTCGCCACCATGACTGGCTTGGCCGCTATGAGATATATGTGTCACAAACTACCACGAATATGTTCCACTTGTTGCAAACACTCCTCAGCCCCTTTCCTCATTCATGCCTTATCACCGCTTTTGTGACTAGGTTAACACGACGGGTGTCACTAGCGCAGCAGGAACTGCTTACCCTTCCGGAGCACCTGAGTTCACCCCCGATTTTTAGTGGGGTTCGCGTTACTCTATCTTTAGTTGTATATGTATGTTTATTGTAGATCGGTGTTTGTCCTTTTGGGCAGTGTGTTGTCTGTTCTTCTTTGATATACGGATTATGATTACCCCTTTGGTATACTCAAACTCTTCTTTTGTTCAGCTTTATTGATGGGGGAAACCGGAGTATCTGGAGAAAACCGCTGACCTGTTGCAAGTCATTGCCATGCTTTATCACGTAGTGTTGTATTGAGTACAGCTAGCCATGAGAGGGATTCAAATTAAAAAGTTTAGTGGTGATTGTCACTGAAACTCTGATTTTGTCTGTTTGTTGATTTATTAGTCTTGATATTCCCTTTGGAAGATTGCTCGGTGTTCGGTAATTGTGTTAGTACTTTTTTTAACTCATACCAGTGTACCAGAACATACAAAGATGAGAAGAATTTTGTTAGGTTATGTCAGGTCTACAAAAACAAAAGGTAATCTGCTGTCCGGACAACTGTTCCCAATGTAACTGGAAAGGCTGGCATTTTGACTTTGCTATGCTAACTTTTGGATCGGCGAAGTCTGCAGCCATCTATTAATAAACGACTGAATGGATCCACATGATGGTCAAGGTTATAAACATATTTTGGTGTTGTATAGTTTTTTGTATGAAATTTCGATAAAGTGGACTTAAATACAAGGACCTTCTAAAAGGAGGTTCAATTCATATGAAATTTGCTATAGCAAGACAAGACAAATATGACCTTATAATGCAGGTGACTGCCTAACAGAGGTGAACGCATGGGCAGATTTGACGGTATGTTGAATTATTGCATTGTTAATGCATGAAAAAAAAAATTATGTATTTTACGTGCGTGTTAGTTTAGTGATAGTATATATGCATCGTCCATTTATGATTTGCGAGGATTAATGGGGATAGTGTCGTCACCGGAAACAACTTCACTGGAACGGAAATGATAGGGAGATAACTGCATGCGGTTATTTCCGTATTTCCCGCGCATTTTTCTCACCGGATTTTGCCGCTTTTTTTCCGGAACTTCTCTAGATTATATGTACGCACAATGGAATTGTGAATCCAACCTGTATCGGGTCACTATAGCGATTTTACCCCTATGTTAAACCATTTTCCCCTGAATTGTGCAGTGAGCCGTGACTAATTGACTCAGTGGTAAGTGTATGCTTTTAATGTTTGCTTGTTTGAGTAAATAAAATGTTATTCATCATATAGGCTTTACATTATAACAAAACGCCAAGTACATTTTCCAAGCTGTATTTAATCTGGATGGAGTTGTTATTACCTAAATCCAAACCTATAAAAGTAGGAACTTGCTATAGGCCACCAAAGGAAAACAATTTTCTGGAACTGTTTGACCTTATTCTGAACAAAATAAGACCAGATTGTGAAATCATAATTCTTGGCGATTTTAATATTTGTATGAAAAAAAAAAACAATTCTGATATATACAAAAAATACTTGAATATCCTTAACATGTATGCATTGGAACAATAAATTTCCAAACCAACGCGAATTTCATCATCCAGTAGTTCATTAATATACCATATTTTATGTAATACTAGTGAAAAGATTTGCAAATCCGGTGTCATTGAAGTTGGAATTAGTGACCAGTTTGCAATTTTTTGCACTAGAAAAACAACTAGAGAACACACAGGTAAGCAGAATACTGTACGTATGCGATCATTAAAATATTATACACAAGAAGCCTTTATTGAAAAACTTGAACAAACTGACTGGTCGGGACTCTATCTATGCAGAAACATAAATCAAGCATGGGAAATTTTTCAAAAATTATTTCAATCAACTTTAAATTCAATAGCTCCATATAAAGAAATACAAATTAAACAGAATTCCGAACCATGGATGACTTCAGAAATGTTAGATAATATTAGAAAACGAGATCAATATTTAATATCATATAAAAAAAACAGGCAGTAAACATTTATATTTGGATTACTGTAAATTGCGAAATTTGGTACAAAGAAATGTAAAAAAGGCTAAAGAAGAATACGTCGCAAATAAAATTGAAGAAAACAAAAACACTCCGAAACAGCTGAACAGCTGAAAACTTTAGGTTATAGTTCAAATAAAAAAAAAAACAATGCTTGTGTTGTTCTAAAGATAGATGGTCAAAATTGTCATAATTTAAATGACATCGCAAACATTTTCAATATTTTTTTCACAACCGTTGCATCGAAGCTTGTTGAAAAGTTGCCTCCATCTCCAAATATATTCCACGTAAACTCTACTCTTTTCCAAAAGTTTGATAGTAGAGTTAATATCAATAGATTACAACTTGAAATAAGTCCTCTGTCCCAGGAATTTATATATAAGGAATTGTGTCATCTTAATTCATTTAAAAGCACAGGGTTAGACGACATTCCAGCAAGGTTCGTCAAAGATGCGGCTACAACACTAACAAAGCCCATCAATTTCATTGTAAATTTATCAATAACGAGTGGTATAGTTCCCGATCAATTAAAATCATCACGGGTCAAACCATTATTTAAGAAAAACAATAGAACAGAGGTTGGAAATTACAGACCAATAAGTATACTGTGTATTATATCAAAATATTTAGAAAGAGCAGTATATAAACAGCTAGAATCATATTTATTAAAAAAAAACTTGCTATATGAACTTCAATCTGGTTTCAGAAGCGCTTATTCCACCGATACCTGCCTTATTCATCTTTTTGATCATATTAAATCTCAAACATTTAAAGGCCTCTTCACTTGTATGGTAATGATAGATCTTCAAAAGGCATTCGATACGGTCGATCATCAAATTATTTGCAACAAGCGTCAAGCGATGGGAGTATCTAACATTAAATGGTTTGAATCGTATTTAACAGGCAGACAACAGTTGGTTAATGTTAATGGCACATAATCCAACCCAGCAAACATTAGCTGTGGTGTTCCACAGGGAAGTATTCTAGGTCCTTTACTTTTCCTTTGTTATGTCAATGATATGCCCATAAGCATTAACTCAGACTGTAAATTACTTCTGTACGCAGATGACAGTACTATTATGTTTTCTCATCAAAATCCTGAATTTATCTCTCAAAAACATGGTCAAGAACTCGAATCCTGTAGTGAATGGCTCGTTGACAACAAACTTTCTCTCCACCTTGGTAAACAGAATGCATTCTTTTTGGTCCAAAGAGAAATGTAACTGAATTTCAAATTAACTGTAATGGTCATAAAATAAATTCACAAAATAGTGTTAAATATTTGGGCATTGACATTGATCAAAACCTGTTTGGCGAAAAAACAGCTAACTCTATTATTAAAAAGGTTAATTATCGGTTGAGGTTTATGTATAGAAAGGCAAATTGTCTATCTGCCGAAACGCGGACAACTTTAAGTATGGCACTTATTCAATGTCATTTTGATTATTCTTGTTCCTCCTGGTACGCTGGTATAACTCGTCCTTTAAAAAAACAAACTGCAAGTGGCACAAAACAAAACAGTTAGATTCATCAAAAGCATGGGCCCAAGAACTAGTATAAAGCAAGATGAATTATCTAGCCTAGGATTTTTAAAGATTGAAAACAGTGTAAAACAGCTTCGATTGAACCATGCTCATAAAATATATTATGATACATGTCCTTATTTGAAAAATAATTTCATCAAAATTAATGAACATCATGCCCATAATACTAGATCATGTCAGATTAATTATGTTACACCAAAAATTAAAGGCATCGAATCACCACATTTTACTACAATGGGATCCATGATTTGAATTTTCTACCCGATTCGATCAAATTCATCAATGATTTGCAAAGATTTAATATAGAAGTGAAGTGCCACCTGATACATACCAGTGAAGAACGGAAAAGACGTGTCATATCATAGTAATGACAATTATATATTCATATATATTTTCATAGATAATGTACTTATTTTAAAATTAAGTAATCCCTCTACCCGCTCATGCTGATCTGTTAATGTCCAATTGAACTTTAAGGTGATACTTATAAAGGACCCCATTGGAAATAAGCTGAATGGCTTTCATATGCTATCCTTGGTGAGAAAGTTCTCAGCAGCTACAATTGGTGGATAGAAGTTTCAGTTAAAGATGGCAGTTTTATGTTTTATTTTTAACTTAACGAGAAATGTTTAAACACTTGTGTATGATGTTGACAATTTTAAACCTAAATATATTTTACCTTTTACCTTTACCTTATAAAACGATGCACACAAGTCCAGACTATGTGTTTGGCTTCTCAATGTTCCCGTAACATAGCCCATAGATTTTCTGGCGCAGCTGTGTATCATACAAACTATACAGTGGTGTCCGCATACAGTGGACCCTTCTTGACCTCTGAACTCTTACGATGTTGTAAGTCCAATTCGTACAAAGTATGTTCATAAAATTCACGTAAGCCCTTAAACAGTGTGGTCTGCAGTTTAGTTAAAGAGACGTTTCCTCTTAAAATGTTATCGGCAAACTCACACAGACAGTCGCCGAGACTGCGATCGGCTGTGGTGGTGATGCGTTTACGAATACACTGGCGTGCTTTCGCAGTTGGGGAGAAACCATGTTACTCCTTCCGCATCTTACACGAATCTACGGTACACGTCTTATAAATCCGCATGAACAATCTGCTGTTCTCCAAGAAAGAGAGTGCTCCTCAGTCGCAGAATGTCGGGGTATATTTTTTCATGTCGGTCAATACATATCCGTGTGGTTTGGCCGTAGCTCTGGCAATGCTTCCAGGACAAATTGCGTTCTCATGTGATACATTCGGTGTGCTAGCGCCATAATCTGTGACATGTCTCTGGGATTCCTGAACAGTATCATGTAGTGGGTATTTAGACTGATTTTCCTGTGATCCTTATTTCTGTTGAAAAGGTTCTGAACGACGAGCATGACGCTCAAGTTCCTGTGGTGCGAATACTTGGGGAACATATTGGCCACTCTATGGTCGACGTCGTCCATCTGGTCGTCTATAATGATCAAGTGTTTTTTTTCTGCGGGATCCAGAGTGTCGAAATATGGCAGTCCTTGGACGAATTCGACCCATCCACAGTACCGTGCAAAGTTGATAAACGTCGTATCACCACCAAATTCTATCCGGAGAGGGCATCATCATGTGTTGAATATTGTGGACGAATCTAAAGACAAAGACGGATGTTCCACTTCCCGTAGGTCTCGAGATCACGCTGATAAAAGGTTCGGCCCACGGCATGAAGTCATCCGGAAGTCTACAGCTGGGTACTTTAAACACGAACGGGTCGTACGTCGAGTAAATAAAGTACGGTTCCTCTGCTTCGATGTGGTGTTGCAATGATGACAACGGTAGAGGAGGAATGTAGACGTATCCGTCTTGAGGAGTAGGAGGAGTGTAGACGTCTCCTTCGTGAGGAGCAGGAGGAGGAGGAGGAGGAGGATGGGGATAATAGCGGTAGGGTGTTTCCTTCGGAGGTGAAGGAGAAGAAGTATAATTGTATCTTGTGTCCTTAGGAGGAGAAAGGGAGGGATCGATTTCATGTTTTCAAGTTGATAAAATGACGTTTCATGTTGTCTCTTCTGGTAAATCTCATTTCACACTCTGACCATATGGTAGACATCTCGTAAAACACGTCTTTCCTCTTTGACGGTTTGGATAATAATGACTAGAGATTGTAATGCACATTTAATATATTCGACGTGGGCGTATGTAAAACAAACCAAAAAATGCATGTCTAAATTTTATTTTACAAATCTGTTCTATACAAGGGAAATAATTGTTTCAGTTCTGTCTCTTTTTCCTCCAACGATGGGATGATCTGTTTCAGTCCTTTCTATTCTGCACACCTCTGTTGGTTGGATGGTACGTCCATTCACCGGGGGGATTAAAGTGCTTACTGATGTGGACGCAGGGAAACGGTGCATTGATCGTCACGAAAACGTCGTTTCCGATATAGTATCGCCAATCTTGTTCTTTTTCTATGACTATGTTAAGCAAATCGTCGATAGCGTCCGTCATGTTGCATACGGCTTTCCATTGATCCAAATGTAAGCTCACCCCTTCTTTCGTAGGGACTGTGCGATCTTTCCAGAATCGTAAGTCTACTCTCTTGGATCCGTTCCATTCTGTAAACTTCAAGTATCGTTTTCCTTCCAGCGGCTGGATGTGGACCAACTGTACTGCCATCTGTACGATATCTTGGGTTGCTGGCATCTAGTCACACCGTATTATATCGAAGAACCTGATACAATTTTAAGATTTTAAATGACGTAATAATCATTGGTAACGACGTTTCCTATTGATCGATTTCTTTCGTAACGTCGTATCTGATTGGACAGTCATTCTGAATATCGATTGGAATGGTGAATGTCCGAAAACTCCCATGCATCGGTGTGATACTGTTGTCCCATTTTACCCGTGAAGGCAGATACCACTAGTACTCGACCCATATTGATAACACCGTCATTGAACATAGTAGACGCAATCATTCTATACGTCTGTACTCTATCGTTTACCATTGATGAATGATATATGTTTGCTTTGTTATCTGTTTTCACAGGCTTTTTGACCACGCCCGCTAAATAATAACCATTTTTGAAAACTTTACATGAACTTTGTTTTAACATTTCATTGTTTTTGTTTACTTTGTTCTTGTGGGGCTCATACACGCTTTGCATGTCTCTTGTACTTTTATGTGAATTCATCCATTTCTAATATCCCTTTGGGGCTAATACACGGCTTTGCATAACTCTTGTTATGTGAAGTCCATTTTTTTCTTTGTTTTATGTAAAGAAATTATGTTTCTATATGCATGGTTTGTCCTTTTTTTCCTTTTACCGATTGTGTTTCCTGTTCTTCTTCGATTGTGATTACCCCTTGGTATCTTCACACTCTTCTTCTGTGTGATCAGTTTTCAAGATAAGTTTTATAAGATCAAAAATGCTCGTGTAGACCTTTGCAATTATAATAATGCTACCGAATGTTTGAAATAGAGATACGCATGTGTGTCCGTGAGTTTGCATTATGATGGTGGTTTTCTCCATAACGATATTACTGACAGTATCGTTAAACACCAAAAATCCAAATACAATCTTTGATTACCTTATATCATCTAACATTCCATTGTCACGATATGAAAGACCTAACACAGTTGTACAACTACATACAATAATTTACAATGAATTATTTTTTAAAAGAAAATCAATTTAACTATTGAAAGATTATATTCAACTAGATATTTAAGCTTTACAGGTTAAAATGACAAATGAAAAAATGTTTACACAACTTAGAGTCTATATCACAGTTCCCAGATTTAAATAACCAACGGGATTGTAGACATTCCATCTGCCAGCAATTTTCGTTTGGGGTAACATATTCAAACGCAGCTCTCTCCTGTAAATACCTATACATTTTATTGTCAACGACACGGAATCCACGGTTGGTCCCGGATCCGGATTTCAAAGATAAGAGGATGTCCATATACGTGCCTTTATGGATATCGTTTAGTCTTTTATTGATTCATTTGCGCCAATGGGATGATTATTGATTTTATTAACGTGAAATGTAACGTTGGTCAGAAGATGCACCACCCATTTGGTATCCGGACGTTGCTGTCTGACATATTCTAGTATGGTGTGACGGCTCAAGTCGTCCAGAAATTTCTGTAAATCTTCTTCGTTCTAGATCTGACGTGGCACGTCTAAAAATGGGCGTTATTTTGACTATGAGTGTAGTACCGTAATTATTTGTAGTACCGTTATTCTCCGGTTTCGAAGTTTCTCAACATAAAACCAAACGACAGGTTGATGGTAATTGTCGTTGATTGTTATGTGAACATATGGCGTACCATCGCTGGAAAAGTGGACGCCGCTATATCGTTTAAGGTAAAATTATACCGGTTCTGGACACGGTTCCCGGTATTTTCATGGGTCCTGATGGATTTCCAGTGATGCAGATATAACATACTGATCTCTGGGTCTTTTAGCAGGAATTGGGGCTCATCTAGGAGAGATAGTTGACGGACGAACTGACGTTTCATTGAGAGGGTGATGAATCCGCCTCCTAGATCTCTCTCTGGAAAGTCCAGCCGAAGTTGGTCTTTAGATGTCCCTGTGACGTCTCAGGTCACGTTCTCTCGTGAAGGACGACGTGCATTGTGGACATTCGAAAAATTGTTTTGATCATGGACCACCTGATGTCGTTTTCTGTGGTCTGCCCTCTTAAACTCTTTCCCCCAAACATCGCAGGAATAGGTGTGGCTGTGTCCGTGGGACCTCATTTGACGGGTGAGATTGCGCTTCTTCGTCAACTGTTTCCCATATTGTCACACACATACTTCTAAAAGAATAAAATTGAAACCCACGTAATGTTGTGGTAAAAAGTTCAGGCATATTTTGATTCCTGCTTTGAGATTTGATCGTCTTTTCTGTCTGATGCATATATATTTAGTGGAATGACCCTTATTTGTGTGTTTTTTGATTTTGTCTCGTTATGTACTCGTGTATCTAAATACGTAGTATCGATTCCCTCCGGAGCTTCGTTATTTGTCTTTCCTTTTTTATACTATAAATGATAGGTATACGAAATGTATAGCATTGATTCTCTGCGGAACGTCGTTATTTTTTCTTTCCTTTTTTATACTACATTTAATAGTTATGTTTCATCTATCAAACACATAATAAAAAAAACACTTACGTTATTATTATCCATCTTATTTGAATTAATAAAAAAAGAAAGCATATTTAATAAGACCACTTGATCTACTTCACCGAAAAAGAACTCAAAACATATTTAATAAGACTGCATACCACCTGCATAGATCATACAATTAAAACAAATCATATGCATTAAATTACTGAATTGTTTTAAAATTATAACAATATTTAGTAAAAATATTTCTGAAATTGTCATACTAACTGTAAAAACTTTAAATCTATAAGGCGAAACTATTTTTACCTGGTTTCTTCTTTTATTTGTATTAATTATTGGTATTCTGAAAAGGAACGGGTTTAATTTCCAATAGCTTGAAGCCAATTATGAGAATATTGATTAAAACGTGTAAATGATCACACAAGAATGTCATATCGGCAAATAAAAAAAACAAATAATAAAAACAGTTTGTTTTGGTTTGAAATTGATGAATCGCTATAGCACTCGATCACATCGACTAATAACGTTTTGCAATACAAGTCACACTGTGTGAAGAAAATACATTACACACTAGATATATTGTTATGGATGGGTATTCAAATCTTGGAAATACCTATTTGTCAAAAGATTTCGCACGTGTCTTAGGCACAGGACAAATAGTTACGTCACTTGAACACCTGGCACAGTCCCGAGGGGGTTCTAGCTTGAACACCTGGCACAGTGCCGATGTGTTCAAGTGACGCCACTATGTGGTCTAGGCCTTACACACGTGCGGCTATTTTGACAAATAAATATTTCCAAAAGTTATGCAATACATACCAATAAATAGTAAAAAATAATATGCCTAAAAATTACAAAGAGTAAAATTATGAAAATATACACAACAAAATGAGATCATGTTACCTTCCACACACAAAAAAAACATAATTAAAAAAAACCTGTAAAATCTGTGGCTTCATTGGAACTTGAATGTTAATTCAAACGTTTTAAAATATTTGATAGTGTCAAACACCGTCTTCATCCAAAAGTGATTTGCGAATATGAATAATTCGTCTTTTCACCAAATTTAAAACGAATTCAATTTACACAATAATCATACTTACTGATGTTAAAGTGCAGTCATCGTGCACGTTGCGGACTTGTAATATTAAATTTCCGATACAAACCCGTAGATAGCAAAAATGAGAGTACGATGCTATGTTGGTATGACTGTTTTTTTATGTGGCCCTGGAGGGGGAGGGGGTAAATTGCATTTTAAATGTGTATGTAACAACACTACCGTAATATACAGTCCGACAAAAGTTAAGCACCACCTGACTTGTTTCAATAAAATAGTTTCTAATAATGAACTTATTTCAAATCGGTTTGCTGTTTTCGTTACCTGTACACACATATTTACTTACCCGTGAAACAAGTTATCGATCGATTTTTATATATGTATATATGACAGGATGTGTAAAGTGCAACGTGTATTTTTCTACATTTGTGTTTGGGAACGAAAGCTGCTTTTTTTTGTGTGTAGAGTTTTAAGGATAAAACAAGATAATAATTCAGATGCAACACTAATATGAACTGTTGGTAGGATAAAACAAGATAGTAATTCAAATGTAACGCTAATATGAACTGTTGGTAGGATAAAACAATAGAATAATTCAGATGTAGCACTAATATGAACTGTTGGTAGGATAAATCAAAAGAAGAATTCAGATGTAACACTATTATGAACTGTTGGTAGGAAAAAACAATAGAATAATTCAGATGTAACACTAACATTAACTGTTGGTATGCGAAAACAATATCAGAATTCAGATGTAGCACTGATATGCAATGTTGGTAGCATAAAACAAGAGAATAATTCAAATGTAATGCTAATATGAACTGTTGGTAGGATAAAACAATATAATAATTCAGATGCAGCACTAATATGAACTGTTGGTAGGATAAATCAAAAGAAGAATTCAGATGTAACACTATTATGAACTGTTGGAAGGAAAAAACAATAGAATAATTCAGATGTAACACTAACATGAACTATTTGTAGGATAAAACAATATCAGAATTCAGATGTATCACTAATATGAACTGTTTGTAGGATAAAATAATAGAAGAATTCAGCTGTAGCACTAATATGATCTGTTGGTATGCTAAAACAATATCAGAATTCAGATGTAGCACTAATATGAACTGTTGATAGATAAAACAATAAAGGACTTCAGATGTAGGACTATTATGAACTGTTGGTGTAATAAAACAATATAATAATTAAGACGTTACACTAATATCAACTGTTGGTAGGATAAAACAATAGAGGATTTCAGATGTAACACTAATATGAACGGTTGGTAGGATAAAACAATAGAAGAATTCAGATGTAACCCTAATATGAACTATTTATAGGATAAAACAATAGAAGAATTCAGATGTAACACTAATATGAACTGTTGGTAGATAAAACAATAGAATAATTCAGATGTAGCACTTTAATGAACTGTTGGAAGGATAAAACGATAAAACATTTCAGATGTAACACTAATATGAACCGTTGGTAGGATAAAAAAAGTGAATTCAGATGTAACACTAATATGAACTGTTGGTAGGATAAAACAATATAAGAATTCAGATGTAACACTAATATGAACTGTTGGTAGGATAACACAATAGAAGATTTCAGATGTTACACTAATATGAACCGATGGTAGGATATAGCAATAGCATAATTCAGATGTAAAATTAATATGAACTGTTGGGAGGATAACATAACAGAACAATTCAGATGTAACACTAATATGAACTGTGGGATAAAATAATATAATAATTCAGATGTAGCATGAATATGAACTGTTGGTAGGATAAAACAATATCAGAATTCAGATGTAACACTGATATGCACTGTTGGTAGCATAACACAATAGAATAATGTAAATGTAGCACTAATATGAACTGTTGGTAGGATAAAACAAAAGAAGAATTCAGATGTAACACTATTATGAACTGTTGGTAGGATAAAACAATATAAGAATTCAGATGTATCACTAATATGAACTGTCTGTAGGATAACATAATAGAAGAATTCAGATGTAGCACTAATATGAACTGTTGGTATGCTAAAACAATATCAGAATTCAGATGTAACACTAACATGAACTGTTGGTAGGATAAAACAATAAACTAATTCAGATTTAACACTAATATGAACCGTTGGTAGGGTAAAACAATAGAATAATTCAGATGTAGCACTAATATGAACTGTTGGTAGGATAAAACAATAGAAGAATTCAGATGTATCACTAATATGAACTGTTTGTAGGATAAAATAATAGAAGAATTCAGATGTAACACTAATATGAACTGTTGGTAGGATAAAATAATAGAAGAATTGTTATCACCTTCCTTGCCAGATTTTTGTTTGCAAATTACATGATACAATCAAACTCAGTTTTGGAAAAACACATAGTCATAGCACCCCCTTCCCCGCCATGTAATTTTAATGGTCGGTCCTTTATTTTACTGAAATTTGGGGCCATAAACTCACATCTGATACATCTTAATGACGTGAAGCACGGATGATTTACAGGCACCAAAGCTGTGGCCTACCTCACGATGGGATTCAATGTATGTCATGAAGCACAATAATATTAAAAATGTTTTGTCCGGTTAAGCGGTTTATCTCCCACTTTGAAGTTCAGGCATTTTATCACTTTTTACCAGATCTACACATTTCGTCAAATGTATCTCTGCTGATTCTAAAATGAACCCCGAAGTTGTCCAAGTTGTAACGCAGAATAATTCTTTCAACAAAATAATATATTCTAGGGACATGACATCTACGAGTCAGCGACACAATCGTTGCGATTAACCAATTCAATCGTATATATCTTGCAACTTGTAAATGTTCTTGATCTATAACATTCCAAACGAATACAAAATGTTCCATATAATTGTCGATATCCGACATGTTGAGAGTTACTAGAGTTTGCTTTTTTTCGTTCAGATAATAAGATGTGTGCACTGATATAACCCGAGAAATCCGGAGAGTAGATAAATAAACTCATCCTTAGTGAAATCTTTTGGGAAATCTGTGAGTATACGGAACCATGAATAGAGTACATATCTACCGAAAATATAATCATCTTGAGATCAATTTACCTCGTGCTTCGGTTCGTGAATTGTTCTTCCTCACTAATGAGACAGCACAGTTCCTATTTGTAGCCATGTGAGATATCCTTGTCTCAACCCGTGGGTTTACTGTAAGCAAATTAAGTTTCGCAAAATGTCATTGTATCAATAAAATGGTTTCAATATATATTGTAAGTCGGGAATGTCACATTTTATACCATATCTGATAGCTGAATAACAGATAAACTACGGATTTAACCATTGTTTTTTTAATACAGAATCCAACGTATAATATCATTAGCATAATATCATTAGCACATGCGCCGGTGCATGTGACTGACTATCCCGACGTAAATGTTGATGTTGATGAATTGTCGTCTGGTCGAATTTGGCAGCATAAATTGTGTGCTGTCCGTAAACGTAGGTATAAATAATCGTCTTCCAGTCAAAGTATGCTACCGTACTTTTACTCTAAGACATATCAGAATCGAAATAATTCATGGAAGCCATAATGTGTTTTTAGTTTTAGCATGGGTTGGCGGATGTTATTAAAGTTTATCTCTCGCCTCTGGCTCGGGATGAAATACTACTAATATCCGCCAACCCATGTCAAAACTCAAAACACATTCCAACTTTAATGATTTATTTCTTCAATCTATTATAGATAAATGTGACTGATTTGTTATTATCATGAAACAAAACTAACCAATCGTCGATCTGATTCTTTTAATTGTAGTGTTTGTTAAGTTTAATCACTTTCAGATGATTTCTGCAACAGTTGGGAGAAACTTCTATTCTTCAATAAATATTTCGTCTTTAAAAAGTACTTTTCAATTCAATGAACATTTAAGTGCATTTGTGCCCATAATGTTTTAAGGATTTACATTCTTGATAACTTGCATATACATCTGTTGTTGCTCTCCTACTAATTGCTAGATGAACATCATGTTGTGTATTACATTATTTTACTTTATTTGTCCTTGAATCTTTCGTTTTTATTATTATA
>MJUT01052391.1:172119-233577 GCA_002080005.1 Gigantidas platifrons
AACATGTGGAATTGGTTTTATATGTTTGTTTCAATGCAAACTGTGTGGTCTTTTTTTTCCATTCAATTTTCAGAGAAATAAAAAATAAAGAAGTTGATGAACTACTAACTGTGGTTGCATAGTGTGGAGCAGCAGTAAGGACACACAATAAGTTAGCAGCAAAATGTAAACCGACGAGTAACACGGAGCTCAAAAAAGAATCAGGGGCGAACTCTGGTGCTCCCGAAGGGTAGGCACTTCTTGCTTCTTATAAGATGCCACCCTTAGTACTCATATATTATTGTGAAAAGCACAGAGCATGCTAGGTTATGTACAAGTAAATATATTCAATTTAATATCTCTGTTGAATTCGGCTAATTGCGATAAAAAATATGTCATGAGCTGGAAAGGTTAATCATAATATATACGAAACAAATTGTCCGTAACGCTTATCAAAGAGTAATGCATATTGTAGATAGTATTGATCAGACAGGTGAAGACTCAATTGCAAGATGCAAAGAAATCAGTTAAAATACAGTCAAACCTGTATAAAGAGGTTACCTCTATGGGAAAGAAAACGTTACGTTATAAGACATGTGACCTCTTTTTAAGAGGTTCAATTCATATGACTGTTTTATGACTGGACCAGAAAAATGTGACTTCTTATACCACCAATAGAGTTGACTGCTTAACATAGGTTACAACAAATTTAAGACTTATAGATTTGTCAGACTAGATCAAATTTGTCTCTGTTTCTCCCAAAGACTTTCAAATTAATTAGGTTTCCTATCATTTGATCGTGAGCGTACCCGATTAATGTTATTACAGAAACGCGTCATGCGCACTAAATTGAATATCTATGATCTTACAATTATTTTTTAGAACTTCTGACATAGTTTGTTTTTCATTCAGTTGATAATGTATCCTATTGTATGAATTCTATTGCTGTATATTTATCACTGCATTGCCGGATTTACCTATAAACCCGACAGAATGAAGCATAGGGCCTCAACCCGTAGGGGCCTCCGACCAAGGTATATAATATGCTAACACTCTTATTGGACTGTCACACTGTATATGCTGTCACAACGTACTGTTCTTTCTAAACAACCCTTCAGTAATGTTCCTTACACAGTTGCACTCCTTTTCAGAATATTTAGCAGGATTTTAAAGAACCCTCATCGTTTTCGCCTTTATTGAAATTGATTAAACACACTTCCATTTTCCCCAATTCGTGAAGGTGGTGAAATGGAAAGGGCCTCACAAGTGGAATAGCATAGGACTTCTCTATCTAAATCCGGCACTGTATTACTGTCAAGTTTAGTCTATGAGAATATTATTTGCTCATAGAGACAAAACGGATCAGATACAATTTTACCAAGTTATGAAATCTTCTCCTTTCTATTTTGAGTGTACCTGAAGAAGGTTGTACCAGAAACGCGTTTTGAACACTAAATTTTAGATCTATGTTTTATTACTATCACTGGGTCGATACCTCTGCTGAGGGACTATTAGTCCCCGCGGGCATCATCCGTCCAGTAGTCCGCATTTCGGCACTGACATTGTTTAATAGATATAGGTGTTATTCATATTTAACGTTTCTAGATAATGCAAGAATTATTAAAACAAAGGCTCTCCTCCCTCGATTGTTGCGATCATATTTAGCCCATTAGGTTTACTTGCTCGCAAAATTTTAAAAACTATTTGGCTTTCCAACCTTTCGATTTTGAGTGTAACTGAAGAAGGTTATTCCAGAAACGCGTTGTACGCACTAAATTTGGTATCTATGTTTCATTGACATAATAATTACAACATATATACATATGGAACAGAGCATTCATAATAATGTATGTACAACAGCAAATCAGTACACATGACAAAAGAACAGAAACATAGAAAGAAAGAAAGACAGCATGGGTTTTTATTGTCGACAAAGTGAACATGTTGGCTATATTTATTTGTTATACTATCAAGTCATAGCCTACCTTGGATCAAAGGCGTGGACTGTACAACCATAGATTCGTGCAACGTCATCATCACAACTAAAGTCCCAATTTATGCTGAGATATAAGATACAAAGATATAACTTGATTAAGGGGAGATAACGTCATCATCAAAACTAAAGTCCCAATCTATCTTGATATATAAGACAATTTAAATGTAAGTATTAATTTGACCTTTTAATCAATGGGTTGGCGGATATTAGTATTTTATTCCGAGCGAGAAGCGAGGGATATGTGATTTGCAAATATCCTCCAACGCATATTAAAACTCAAAAAACATTCTACCTTCCATGATTTATTTCGATTCTGATATGTCTAAGAGTGCAAATATGGTAGTATACTTTGATTAAAAGGTGTATTTTTTTACGTTTGCAGATAATGTCGCACGCAATTTATGGTACGAAATTCGAGCAGATGATAATTCATCAACATGTACATTTATAACGAGAAAGTCAATCACACTCACTGGCGCATGTGCTAATGATATCATACCTAATCGATAAATCGCTCATTTGTTTACACAGCGAAAGAAAAACGTCATGTTAGAATGAATGATTTTGTTAATTATTAATGCACTCCCTATCAGTTTTATTTAACAAGGTGCTGCTATACTGCCAATGTCCTTTCGCTGTATTTTGCCAGACTTTTGAATTAATTGGCTTTCCAAACGTTTGGCTATGAGCAATGATAATGATGGTTATTACAGGGACGCGCTATGCACACTTATTTTGACGTCTACTTTGTAGATACCTCTGCTGGTAGATTATGAGTCCACGATGGAATCAGCCGTATACTATTCAGTGTATGGTTTATTTATTGTATCTAGTATTGAAATATACAGTTCCCAAATAATGTAAGTATTATTTGAAGTAACATTATCCTTCCTCACGCATGTATGTAGGTGATCTTAGTCAATATTTGTGTTTCGTTTCTTTTTACTCATATGCTTATTTATTTGCCTGTTCAATGTGTTGAATAGGAGTGTACTTAATCAAATTTATTCCAAACTGTATGCAGTTAATTATATATATATATATATATATATATATTCTCATTGGATAAAAGTTCATCGTCAAATATATTAATAAGTGTTGTAATGTTTTTCAAGAGTCACATTCCCCTTCCGCGAAAAACACCCCATATAGAAAAATATTTCCGTTTTCCAAAGTATACAATTAAACCCACAAATGGTTCTGAATGCACAATATTTCACTTTGACTGTCACATTGATTTGTTTACCCCTTCAAAACAGATGTGATGTCTGGTAAACAGTTGATGGGAAATAAAATAATAATGTAATATAATGTAAAACTGGGTGGTTGCATGCTATAGTAGTGGCTCCTACACCAACTGTTCTTTCCATTTTTGGCACTATTTAATAATTATATTTGTAGTTCCTCCTTCCCCCTCCTCCGCCCAATGCTTCTTACATATCCGAAAACACTGAATTATGCTTGCAACTTTTAAAACTACAAGCAATTGCTTGCTTGTGGCTAATAAAGTTAATCCCATTAAATTCTTTGGTAAAGGAACATCTACATTATGTTTTATTTTGTGGGAATGAGTTTTGTAAAGGAGTTGTAAACGATAATTCAGACGAGGTAGGTTTCCTGTTAATAGCAGACTTACCAAGGTATTTCACTCTTGGCCATGCTGATACAATTTTCACAATTATATATATACAAATGTATATACAAGGAAATGTAACATATTCTGGAACATTGGATAAAAAGCTGTTTTATGTGAATAACATATTGATGTCTCTGGAGTTTGCTCTCAATTTACTATTTCAAAGTTTGACATCTTTTTCTAGAAGTATACTGATATTTTGCAATTGTGCATTGCATACAAAAAATGTACATGCAAGCAGTTCGATCGTTTAACATCACCTTTGGTGTTTTCAGTTTTTCTTTTGCCCATTGGATTGGATTGTCTGTTTTTCTTCGATTTATGGATTATGATTATCCCTTTGGTAATTCCAAACTCTTCTTGCCCAAAGCTTGCAAAATACCAACTGCATATTAAAGACAGGGAAAATGACATTCATTCTTTACCATCTTACGACGAATGCTCTGTTAATTTGTGACTTAATCAAAGTCAAAAGGAAACAAAAACTAATGTAGTTTATTACCTAATTGTAAAGTTTTACATGTTGTATATATTATTTCTTTTTTTACTTTCAACTTTTTTCGGGTTTTGAATTTCTAGTGTCATATTGCCTGGTAATCTATTGGCTTGTATTCTATTGCCTGGTGTGTTATTTCCTGGCTACTATTGACCTTTGCTGTGATTATTCAGAACAATTTCATAAATATGCATTGCCAATCTGAAATCTTCAATAGTTCACACCGGATTACAGCGTATGAAAGCGTCGTAATATAAAACGATGTAAGGCTTTGAATGCGACGTTTTCTACATAATCGTAGCTTCGTGTGCGGTACAATTCCTGCCGTTATGGCTCTTTCAACTCTTTAATTAAAAAAAAATGTCTATTATAAAAACAATGTTAGCCCCAAATATCGTATTAAATTCTCAGGAATCTAATGAAAAATTAAAAGGGTTAATGGCTGTTTGTGACAAACACATAATGTGTGACACACTGCAAGCACAGTTGACTTTGACTCTCTCAAAGCAAAAAGAAATTCTAAACCTTATCCTATGTTTGTTTGCAAATATAGTGACGAAAACCTGTTTATTATCAAAATAAAATGATACATTGTCAAACATTCATTAACAAATATTGTAATTGATTGTTAATAGAAAGTTTAGTTGTAAATAATGTATTACATTCTCAAAAATGTAATAACAACATATTATTAATAGGGTTAATGCCTGTTTGCAACGAACACATAATATATCAATCACTGCATGCATTGTTGAGGTTTGGACTTTCTCAAAATAAAAAAATTAAAATAAAGGTTAACTAGTGTTTGTGATCAAATATGGTGAAGAAAACCTGGTTGTTTTCAAATTAAAAATGATACATTGTCAAATATTTATTAACACATATTGTAATTGGTTGTTAATAAAACGTTTAGTTCTAAATAATGCATTACGTTCTCAAAAATGTAATAACAAAATAGTATGAATAGGGTTAATGGCTGTTTGTAACAAACACATAATATATAAATCACTGCATGCATTGTTGAGTTTTGGACTTTCTCACAATAAAAAGTAAAAAATAAAGGTGATATTATGTTTGTGATCAAATATGAACAAGAAAACCTGGTTGTTATCAAATTAAAAATGATACATCATCAACAATTCATTAACAAATATTGTAACTGGTTGTTAATAAAACGTTTAGTTCTAAATAATGTATTACATTCTCAAAAATGTAACAACACAATATTATTAATAGGGTTAATAGCTGTTTGAAACGTACACATAATATATCAATCGCTCCATGCATTGTTGAGTTTTGGACTTTCTCATAACTAAAAGAAAACATGAATATAATATTGTATGAGTGATCAAATAAAGTGAAGAAAACACGTTTATTATAAAAATAAAAATTGTACATTATAAGAAAACCATTAACACATAGTTTAATTTGTCGTTAATGACATATTTAGTTATACACAGCTCATAGCAATCTCATAAAATTAATAACAACATAAAAATAATAGGGTTAATGGCTGCTTGTGACGAACACATAATATATCAATCGCTGCATGCATGGTTGAGTTTTGGAATTTCTCACAATAAAAAGTAAAAAATAAAGGTGATATTATGTTTGTGATCAAATATGGCGAAGAAAACCTGGTTGTTATCAAATTAAAATTGATACATTATCAACAATTCATTAACAAATATTGTGTTCTAATGCTTGACGTACTATCTAATGAACAGTCTAGAAAATCCCGAAGAGGTTTTGCCCTGTAAACCTTAACTCATTTCTGACGTATTTATGTCAACAATACATGCTTTCAAAGTATGTTCCACCTAAAAATAAACATGAAATTAAAATATCGATGTAGGGCAACCGGTAAGCAAACTTGGACACAAATAATGAAAAAAAAAACTGTATAATACTCCAGTAGGTGTCCGTAATAGGAAGAGGGAATTACGGGAATTGAATGTTGATGTTGGCATCGAAACAGAAAAGATGAAAATGGAAAGGACACGGATGTTGTCTTCGGAAGGCTATATATATATATATATATATATATATATATATACGTCTGAAAATTAAACCAAACAGTGCTAAAATTAGATTTTGAAACAGTAATTTGTTTGTTCTTCCCTCGACGGTATTTGAACTCACACCATTGATACACTGCAGTACCATTCGCTTAGCCTTACGTCCAGCGCCCTATACCACTCGACTTCATCCACTCCTTAAAAAAGAGCTTCAATAGTTGTAGTGTTACCTTGTCTCGTAAGGATTGAATCTAGGGATAGACGCAAGACATGTGTATTAGCGTGTGTAGATGGTATATATATACTTAATATTATAATTTGACAGCAATCTAACTCAGCAATTTTTAACATGTTGTATAGAATAATGAATGAATTCATTATACAGTCACGGGAAATAAAGTATGCTATACAAACGTCTAAGCAAGTGACAACCATATGTATATAGCCTTCCGAAGACAACATCCGTGTCCTTTCCATTTTCATCTTTTTTGTTTCAAAGCCAACATCTACATTCAATTCCCATAATTTCCTTATACCTTTACGGACACCTACTGGAGTATTATACAGGTTTGTTTCATTATTTGTGTCCAGTTTGTTTTCCGGTTGCCCTACATCGATACTTTCATTTAATGTTTATTTTTAGGTGGAACATACTTTAAAAGCATGTATTGTAGACATAAATACGTCTGCAGTGAGTCAAGGTTAACAGATCAAAACCTCTTCGGGATTTTCTAGACTTTTCATTAGATAGTATTCAAACATTAGAACACGTGTTGTCTAAAGCACTGGTTCCCAATCCTGAACAAAACTACGATGGTCAAGAACTAACGACACTGACAAACCAGTTGAATTGTAACCCCCAGCAGCGTAGGATATAAATAAACTGTCCTAAAAATTATTCTAAGATTAAAAACAGAAAACACACATTTCGGAAAAGGACAAAAATAGAAAGGTACAATTTTTGTTCATTTGCTGAAATATCAACACGCATTTTTTGTTGTTCAAATGTCAATTTTAAGACGCAATACGAAAATCAAAGTCGCATACATAGTAAACACAATATCAATTTCTAGATATTGAAATATCCATCCGCAAAATCCGCGTTGCAACAAAGATATACTGATAGATGAGCAAACGTGCATATAAGTACACGATTTTAAGGAGCATTTATAATATATGAATGTTGCATGCATGCTCTTTCTGAACCTTTAAACGGTAATGGAAGCGAGAAGTTGGCGCCGCAAAATCTGATTAAATCCACCATTTCTCTAGAAATGCCTGTACCAAGTCAGGATCATTGCAGTTTTTCAGTTTCCCTGTTGTTGACTGATTTTGTCTGTTTATTGATTTATGAGTTTTGGATTTCCCTTTGGAAGATTGCTTTGTGTTCGGTAATTTTGTTATTACCCTTATTTAAGTTACTCGTCCTCTTACAATTGACTCTATATATGGACTATATTGCTGTCCTGGTGGAAGGTTGCGACACATGTTGTGTAAAGCAGTGTCAACAAAAGGACAAGCAACGATCTACAACATATACACACAAAACCAATATCGGGTAACACCAACCGCACTTAAAACATGCGATGAACTCGGGTGTTCCGGAAGAGTTTCAGTTCCTGTATATATCTAAATCCTTGTAATGAAGTTCAATTCAAGTAAATGTATATTTAGGAATAGTGTTTGATAAGAAGGATAAGCTATTGCTTGGATTCTTTTGGAATGTCGTTATTTCTTTTCGATAGGAATTTAATGTGAAATGATTATTGGTCTGTTTAAAAAACTAGAGAAAATGGGCACACATGATAATAAATAAGGGTAATAACAAAATTACCGGACACAGAGCAATCTTTCAAAGTGAAAGTCAAAACTCATAAATCAATTAACAGACAAAATCGGGTCAACAGCCAGGAAACTGGGAAACCGCAATAATATACTGGATAAGAAATGCAAAAGAAAAACCTGTTTCATCTCTAAAATCATCATTCTTACACAGGTTTCATGTTTTCTTTTTATATCCTACGAAAGTCCAAAGTCAACAGTACAAGCAATGATTGATATATTATGTGTTCGTTTCAAACAGCCATTAACCCTATTCATTTTATAGTTTCGTTGAATTCATCAGAAGGTTATACGTTGTGTATAACTAAGTAGTTCAGTAACAGTCAACTAAAATATGCATTAATATATATCTAATGATGCATAATGTTTATGTTGATAACATATACAATATAAACTTATGCTTACCTTTCCCTTTGAAAAAGTCAAAGATCAATATTATGTGTTTTTGGTAAGCAGCCAATAACCCTATTATTTTTATTTTGCTATTAATTTCTTGAGATTGCTATGAGTAGTGTATAACTAAATATGTCATTAACAACCAATTAAAATATTTGTTAATGGATTTCTTATAATGTACAATTTATATTTTTATAATTAACGTGTGTTCTTCACTTTATTTTATCACTCATACAATATTATATTCATGTTTTCTTTTAGTTATGAGAAAGTCCAAAACTCAACAATGCATGCAGCGATTGATATATTATGTGTTCGTTTCAAACAGCCATTAACCCTATTAATAATATTTTGTTATTACATTTTTGAGCATGTAATACATTATTTAGAACTAAACGTTTTATTAACAACCAGTTACAATATTTGTTAATGAATTGTTGATAATGTATCAATTTTAATTTGATAACAACCAGGTTTTCTTCGCCATATTTGATCAACAACATAATATCACCTTTATTTTTTACTTTTTATTGTGAGAAAGTCCAAAACTCAACAATGCATGCAGTGATTGATATATTCTGTGTTTGTTACAAACAGCCATTAACCCTATTAATAATATTTTGTTATTACATTTTTCAGAACATAATGCATTATTTAGAACTAAACGTTGTATTAACAACCAATTACAATATGTATTAATGAATTTTTGACAATGAATCGTTTTTAACCAGGTTTTCTTCACCATATTTGATCACAAACACTAGTTCACCTTTATTTTATTTTTTTTATTGTGAGAAAGTCCAAAACTCAACAATGCATGCAGTGATTGATATATTACGTGTTCGTTGCAAACAGGCATTAACCCTATTAATAATATTTTGTTATTACATTTTTGAGAATGTAATACATTGCTTAGAACTAAGCTTTCCATTAACAATCAATTACAATATTTGTTAATGAATGTTTGACAATGTATCATTGTATTTTGATAATAAACAGGTTTTCATCACTATATTTGAAAACAAATATAGGATAAGGTTTATAATTTATTTTTGCTTTGAGAGAGTCAAAGTCAACTGTGCGTGCAGTGTGTCACACATTATGTGTTTGTCACAAACAGCCATTAACCCTATTAATTTTGTATTAGATTCCTGAGAATTTAATACGATATTTGGGACTAACATTGTTTTGATAATATATATTTATTTTTATTAAAGAGTTTAAAGAGCCATAACGGCAGGAATTGTACCGCACACGAAGTTACGATTATGCACAAAACGTCGCATTCAAAGCGTTACATCGTTTTATATTACGACGCTTTCATACGCTGTAATCCGGTGTGAACTATTGAAGATTTCAGATTGGCAATGCATATTTATGAAATTGTTCTGAATAATCACAGCAAAGGTCACTAGTAGCCAGGAAATAACACACCAGGCAATAGAATACAAGCCAATAGATTACCAGGCAATATAACACTAGAAATTCAAAACCCCAAAAAAAGTTGAAAGTAAAAAAAAAAAAAAATATATAAAACATGTAAAACTTTACAATTAGGTAATAAACTACATTAGTTTTTGTTTCCTTTTGACTTTGATAAGTCAAGAAGAGTTTGAAATTACCAACGGGATAATCATAATCTATAAATCGAAAAAAACAGAGAATCCAACCCAATGGGCAAAAAAAAATGAAAGCACCAAAGGTGATGTTAAACGATCGAACTGCTTGCATGTAGATTTTTTGTATGCTATGCACAATCGCAAAATATCAGTATACTTCTAGAAAAAGATGTCAAACTTTGAAATAGTAAATTGAGAGCAAACTCCAGAGACATCAATATGTTATTCACATAAAACAGCTTTTTATCCAATGTTCCAGAATATGTTACATTTCCTTGTATATACATTTGTATATATATAATTGTGAAAATTGTATCAGCATGGCCAAGATTGAAATACCTTGGTAAGTCTGCTATTAACAGGAAATCTACCTCGTCTGAATTATCGTTTACAACTCCTTTACAAAACTCATTCCCACAAAATAAAACATAATGTAGATGTTCCTTTACCAAAGAATTTAATGGGATTAACTTTATTAGCCACAAGCAAGCAATTGCTTGTAGTTTTAAAAGTTACAAGCATAATTCAGTGTTATCTGATATTTAAGAAGCATTGGGCGGAGGAGGGGGGGGACTGATAATATAATTATTGAATAGTGCCAAAAATGGAGAGAACAGTTGGTGCAGGAGCTACTACTATCACATGCAACAACCCAGTTTTACATTCTATTACATTATCATTTGATTTCCCATCTACTGTTTAACAGACACCACATCTGTTTTGAAGGGGCAAGCAAATCAATGTGACATTTAACGTGAAATATAGTGCATTCAGAACCATTTGTGGGTTTACTTTTATACCTTGGAAAAGGGAAATATTTTTCTAAGTGGGGTCTTTTTTGCGGAAGGGAAATGTGACTCGTATTACAACACGTATTAATAGATTTGACGATGAAATTTTACTTTTATATATATATATATATATATATGATTAGATCTTTGGGCAGACAATTATTTGTTCTTCCCTCGACGGGGTATATATACACATTCACTATATCTACGCTGTTACGATACAACACACATGTAAGGTCATATATATTTGTATGTGGATATCATATTCACTATCTCGTCGCTGTTATACTAAAACACACACCTGAGGTCATACATATCTATGTATTACCTAATAAAGTATATTTTTTCTGTTTTCTTGGGCCTGTCCATCTATTACACTTCCGATGAATTATTTGCAGTGTGCAATATTTTGAACATGGCGTAAATAGCACCGACCCGAGTTGAACTTTGAACACGATTTTTGATTGGCTTTTAGTTTTGCTGATTGGCCAATCAAATAATTTGTTCTTTAATCGACTCGGAATTGGTCGTCTGCGCCATAAGCAACAAGTGTCAGGATGCTATATTTATTGAAGGCAAAGGAGATGTACGTAGTATAAATGTAAATAATTAGGACTCAGTAATATTTTACTGACATAGAGAAAAACACTTTCTTGGTAAGGTATTAGGTAATACATATGTTATGTAATGATTTCATGTGCAATAGACGGGAACATTTTCCCTTTGGTCCTGGAAATGACCAAAGGTTATATTACACTCGGCCGATGGCCTCGTGCAATAAACTGTTGGTCATTCCCAGGACAGCAGGGGATATATTCAAGTCTAGTGCATCCGCAACCATTAAATAACCGAATAATACCATATTCACTATATATTTGCTGGTATGCAAAAATACACAGGTAATGACATATATATGAATGGATAACTTATTCACTATCTCTACGCTGTTGCGCTAAAACACACGTAAGGTCATATATATGTATATATCATATGCAATATATTTTAGCTGTTACGCTAAAACCTCACAGCTCGATTTTTAGTGGGAATCGTATTGTTGTATTTATTGAATTAACCAATGATAGTCCAATATATACGAAAACACCATACATTTAAACAACTTGGCCAATGTGAAGTGCACTATGTGAGTAACAGCGGATTCCGATTGGTTATAAATTTGTCAAGCAAAATATCACATCTCAAATAGAAATGCATGACTACTGGTGTATCGCATACAACGCGTGATACGGTAACATTTTGTTTTGTAAAATATGTTTTCTGAGTTGATACAACATGCATTTATTGTGTTTAACTTGTACTATAAATTCAGTGGTATGCAATTAAAAAGGATTTCTACATCTTTAAATACGAATTTAGTGTCGACAGTTGCTTAGCACTGAAACATTGCAAGTCAGTCTAGACATATAATTTAGTCCGCACGACGCGTTTCTTGAATAACCTTCAGCAGGTACTTCGTTAGTTTGTTAATTTTATCTTTGAATGCAATTCATATTCGAATATGAGGGACATGCATTATTGAAGATATTGTGAGCATGACTAAGACGAAGCTGCTCCATTCTATTTTCAAGATTTAACGATCCTAAACTAGATAGTTCCATTTGTTTTACGCTTGTTGTTTTGGCCTGTAAATTTAATAAAATAAACTGTGATGTTCTGTGTCCCTTGTAATTCGTTTTTCAAAGCTTGAGATATACCAGCGTATAAGGAGCAAGAGGAATAATCAAAATGGCATTGTATGAGTGATATTCTTAAAGTTCTTCTTGTTTTTTAAAGATATATGTACTAATTGATGTTTCTGGTGGAATAACAACAAAGACCTTCTTGCTAACTCAGTTCTATATTATTATACTTATATTAAAAATTAATATGATAAACTATAACCATGGACACAACGGATATGAAATATTTACGAATATTACATTTCTCCTTTCCTTTGAAATTGAAGATACACAATTAAAAACTTTAAGCTGATATATAAGGGGAAAACATAAAGTTCACTTTATCACAGTCTTTGAGTATTATTTTCCTGACTAGATTGGCATATAAGGTTCAGGAATTGTTCCTTTAATGCATGTTTTAGAAATCAGATTAACTTTAATTGATAAGTTACTAAAATAGTACTATCTAAATAATACAGAAACTATGCTTAGGTAGACAGCCTGCCTAGCGGTAAATTTAAAGGTATTGTTCTGCCCTTGTCACATATTTACACAATTCACTACCAACTTATTGACACATATAGTCTTTCAAGTATTACGAACACGTGTTGATCTCAGATTCCATACCACCGCTGATATGTGGGTTGGTATTGTCTTATGTATTGTTCTGAAATTCCTCATTGTCTAATTCTAACTGTTCGTCATCAAGATCATTATCTTTATTCAAAGTGTCCTCCATAAGTTCCTTCTTAATTTTCTTAAAGTATGACGAGTTTCGTGTGATGTGTGATCTCCTGTGCTGGCTGTAATTTGTGATATAATACGGAAAATATTTGAATGAAGTTGAGAATGTGTTTGTTTTTGGCGTTTTAGCTAGCAAGCAATCGCCTTCATTAAATCCAGAATATTTAGCGTTGTTCTTATTGTCCGAATATTCTTTCATTTTACACTTGTTCTCCTCATTAGACTTGTGAATGTCAACTTCATTCTTCACTTTTATAGAGTATCCAGGAAGTTTTGTTCTAAAGCACGGTATTCTCTTAGAAATTTGTACAATTCCTGTTTCCAATTTTTTTCAATTTGTGCATCTTCAATAACCTCCCCAGTAGTTCTCATAAATCTCTCCGCTTCTCCATTAGATTTTGATCAAAACAGGTGTTATTTTACTATGGTAAAATCCAAGATAGTTGGCAAACTGCTCAAATTCAAAACGTTGAAATGAGGGCCATGGTCAGTTTTAAATTCACCCGTAATCCCAAACATTGAGAATATGTTGTCCAATTTCGTATAATTGTCTTTGCTGAAATTGAAGTTGTTATTTCGATAATCGGAAATCTTGAATAATCATCCATCAAGACTAATAATTATTCACCAGTTGGTATTGTTCCATAACAATCAGCCAAAACATGAGCCAATGTCTTTCCGGAAGTTTCAGTTTGATCACATGGTGTACTTGCTAAACATGGTGAATCCTGTGCAAATGTACTTTCTACTAATTTGTTCATTGCAAGGAACCACACTTTTTCTCTTAGACGTTGTTTTGTCTTGACTATTCCCATGTGTCCTTCATGTGCAATGTTTACTACTCTCTATTGAAGTGTTGTTGGTATGAACATTCGATTGTTACACAATAATATGTTTCTTTCTGAAGTTGGTACAATTGTAATTTCTTCTTTCACACGGATGAAATGCTGAATGTCATATATATGTTGAAGTCCTTTCTATCTCCCTGTGAATATTCTTGGTATTACATCTTGCAAAATGTCAACATGGGCAGTCGCATTTGTTATTTCAGGTAGTGTCATTGCTTTCGGAATCGCATTTGTGGTGACAAAATTGAGATATTCTTCTATCATTTTATCGTATTGAATATGTATTTCACCCTTTTCTGTGTAAGGGTTACGAGACATGTAGTCAGCTGGGTTGTTAGATCCTGGTCGATACTAGAAAATGCAATCACATGGTGGCAATCTGAGTCTCCATCGTTCGATACGAGCCGGTGGTCTTGATTTGCCATTGTTGAAGGTAATCTCAGGAGGTTTGTGGTAATTGATTAAAGTAAAGTCGGATCCAAACAGATATAGGTGAAAATGTTAAAATCCCCATACTATGGCTAATGCCTCTTTTTTAGTTCGTGAATATCTCTACACCAGACAATGGACAGCTTGCATATGAGATAATTTTACCTTCATGCACTAATATTGTTCCTAGACCAACTGGATTTGCATCAACGATAGATGGTGTGTGACGTGATGGATTAAGATATGCCATTGTGCTGGTAGTTAATTTGTCTTTAAAACTGTTGAATGCTTTTTTTCAGTTGTCTCCCTTTTCCACTGAGTGTTTTTATGCGTTAGCATTATTCGTGGATCAGTCATAGTTGTAAAGTCAATAATGAACCTGGAAACATAGTTTGCCAGTCATAATAAGCTCTTAATTTCCGCAGCATTTTGCGGTGGTTCAGCATTCTTTATGCTGTTGATTTTCTTCGGGTCCGTCGAAATGCCATCTTGTGAGAAGGCGTAGCCACATAATTTTACTCTGTCTCGATTGAATTCACACTTTCCCTTTTTGAGTGTAATGTTTTTCTCACGCAGTTGCTCAAACACTTTTCTTAGTCGGAAGTCATGTTCTGCCTGGTCTCTCCCATATATTATTATATCATCTCTAATATTCTTGACATCCTGTAATCCAACAAGTGAATCTAGAATGATTGCTTGAAACTTTACAGCAGCTGAAGATATGCCAAGCATAAGTCGGTTATAGCGTCTAAGGCCACCATGAGTTCTAAACATGGTAATGTATCTAGGCTCCAGGTTGAGTTCTGCCTGATGATATCCAGAGTTGAGGTCCAATTTTGAGAGCACTTTTGCTCCTGTTAATTGAACTATTATGTCATATATTGTTGGAGTTATATATATCTCTCTTTTAACAGCCTTCTTTGATAAAGTTATGTCTACACATATTCTGATTTCATCAGGGTTTTTCCGTTTTGGTGCGACTATGATTGGTGATACCCACGAAGAATAGCCATCTACCTTTTATATTATATTGAGTTCTTCAAGTCTCTTTAATTTATCTTCGACTTTCTTTTTTCAAATGTAATGGAATCCTTAATGTTCAGATCTACTGCTGCTGCATAGCTTAGAAAAGATCCATAGCTTCCTTTTACAACATAAATACTTGTATTGGCATTTTTTATGAAAATGTCAGATTTTATTTCACTGTCAAATGTTTCCATAATGACGATTGATTTGCCAGATCCATATGGATAAGTTTAGTTGTTGTGTTGGGGAGCTTTGTTTGTAAATTGAGTATTTTCATCCATACTATGCACAGTAGCGCCTGTGTCTACGACAATTTCAGGTTGTGTTTCATTCAGACAAACTGTAGCTTTTGGGTGTTTATTGTTGTTGTCATGTTCATTAAAACCAAATATGTATCAGAATTAGAGTAAGTGTGTTGTGTTGTTTGTGTTGTTGTTGTCAGAGAACGTACATTTTAACTGATCAGAAGACTTTTGTAAAATGATTTGGTTTCTTTCATTTATTGCATGTCTTTCCTTTTGCTAGACAAACACATTTGTGTGGAAAAGAGCCTGCACAGTTTTGTTTTTTGTGTTCAGGTGTATGACTTGGTTTTCTGCCACCTCTGTAATTTCCACAAGCTGGTGGTGGGCTAGAACGAATCTTGGTATGTATTGAATGTGCTGATTCAGTTTTTTGTTCTATGCCACTAGCCTGTTGTTCACTTATTTCAAGTGATCGTACAAGGTTCAGTAAAGGTTTGCATTATCTCTTACATTTTCTCTAAGTGCGCGGCGTCTCAGTCGGGTCGAACTACAAGATTTGATTAAATGGGACTTAATTGCATCATCGACATTGACGAATTCACAGTTTTCTGCGATTTTCCTAGTTTTGTGTGGTACGTGTCAATACTTTATCCTGGTTCTTGTTTTGATTGTATGGATTTATATATATCATTCTCCGTGTTTCTTTTTTTGGAATGAAATAGTTATTTAGTGCATCTGATGCTTGTTTGTACAGGTCAAGATCTCCTTCCCCTACAGATGGAGCTAAGTTAACGTATTGAAAATAGCATGTACTTCTTCACCCGCGTAGTGAGGTAATAAGGCTTTCTGTCTATTTGCATGTGTAATGTTCATTGCTACGAGCAAATTGTATAATATATCTTTCCATTTCTTGCAACGTGTGGATGTAGACCATTCTGCATGTACATTGAATTGGGGAAACTGCTGTAACGATGCCATTGTGTTTTGCAATGATTTGCGTTGTTTTCCTTTTAACTGTGTTTGGTCACTGTAGAATTGGGTCTTAAGCAATCCTCTGTACCCTTTGCGATGTTTTAGATTGTTATTTGCATTCCATTATATCGTCGCCAATGCAATATTTGATATTTCTGGTGGAATAACAACAAAGACCTTCTTGCTGACTCAGTTGGACACTCTGACAAAAGTTAAGCACCTCCCTATATTATATCGATATATTTTGTTACATCAATACTGTTAAAACAATAAAATAGATATCACCATTTGTCTTCCACTTCTTAGAAGACTACACCAAGGGCTCTAAAATTACCAATCTACGAAGTATTTATCATCATGAAAGACGTGACTATAGCGTGGCATAAATGGGGTTCAAAACAGGCGCTGGAAAAACGTAAAACCAGTTTGTATTTGATGGAAGTTTTTAACATTGCATTAAAATGCAGAGTCTTCAGATTTTAAGAACTTTTAAATGGATCTATTGTGCGTATGTGTAAGGCATAAACATCAATAATGAGTATATCCACCGTGTTTATTGTGAAGTTCGGAAACACGCCTCGTCATGCTTCTCACAAGACGCCTAAACCGTTCTTTGGGGGAACTGTTGCCACTCCTGTAAGATAGCAGTTCTTAATTCGTCAATATTTTGACATTTGGATTGTGTTGGTTAATTTGTCGGCCAATAAAGTCCCATACATGCTCAATGGGGTTCATGTTTGGCGACATCGCAGGCCATGAAATTGTCTGAACAGCCTCTTGCTGTTAACAATGTTGTTCAATTCGGGCTCTGTGTGACCTAGCGTTTTCGTCCATGAACATTGGCCTGTCAGCCAACGCATGATTTTCGAAATGGGGGAGTACGCGAGGAGCGAGCACATTGTCACGGTATTTTTGGCCTGTCAGATTACCATCAAGAACGTACAAGTCCAACTTGCAGTCATAGGAAAATCAACACCCAGACAGTTACACCCCACCCCCAAAAGCAGTTGTGCCCAAAATGTGGTTGTCCTGAAATGAAGTGGTTCCTTGGCGCCAAACCCTTGCACGACCGTCGGCAGGGCGTAACAAAAAAACGACTTTAATAAGACCAATGGACCCGTCTCCATGTGAGAATAGTCCACCCCATATGATCATGTGACCAGTCAAATCGAGCATGGCGATGACGTAATGTCAACTGTGGAGGTTTTGATGGGTCGTCGCGCTCGCATTCCCTGATGGTGGAGGCGTCTGATTACATTGCGTGTGCTAATGTGGACTCCAAACGCAAAACTACCACGAAGTGCACCAGCTGTACTGAACGGACGTTGCCGCGCCCGTCTGGATATGAGCCGGTCCTCTCCTGGCGTCGTTTTGCGAGGTCTACCTCCACGTGGACAGTCAGTAACATTCCCCGTTTGACGAAAACGCTGCATCAGTCGTACAATGATGGAATTGTTAACCCTGAAGTGGTCTGCCACCCTCCCATGGCTAAAGCCACCGTTATGCATGCCAACAGCTTGCCACCATTCTGGTATGGTTAATTTTCGCCGCACCATACCAAACCAATAGAAAATGAATCTTAAAACTCTACACAAAAAAATCAGCTTTCGTTCGCAAACACAAATGTTGAAAAGTAGAAGTGTCATTTTACACACCCTGTCATAAGCACATAAATAAAAATCGATCAATAACCTGTTTCACAGGTAAGTAAGTATGTGTGTACAGGTAACGAAAAGAGCAAACCGATTTGAAATAAGTTCATTATTAGAAAATATATTATTGAAACAAGTCAGGTGGTGCTTAACTTTTGTTGGACTGTATATAAACGTCTAAAATGGTTTGTTAAACAACACCAAGTACACAGAAAAAAAGTGATCAATAATTAAACACTTCGTTGAATGACAACATTATCGTCCCACCGAGAGACTTTAGCAATGTATATTTAAAATAATATTACACCAGTTTGGGTGAAGAAAATTTTTTTCTGAAAATTCATTTGGAATACGGTAGTGCCTTTACTAAGCAATTCATGCATCTTTCAAGTAGAAATAAGTTCCCAACTACTTGAAATCTACAAATCGGTGTGGATGTTTTTCGTCCTCGCCATTGTTGTGGAGACTAATTAACTTTCGGTTGTTTTTTTTTCGATAATTGTCAATCACTATACCTCGTGAAGAAAATTTTGGTCCGATGATTGCCGATCAAGAAATGATAAACGGGTGTGTTCGATTTGCGTTTCAAGCATCCCCAATTTCAAAACCTGGCTGTCAAAAGTAGACATTTATTTTTATGTTGATATGTTTTATTGATATATTTTGTAATGATAAGGTTATTTGTAATATATTTATCGTATTTAAACATTGACAACCTTCTTCAAATAAAATTTGCTAAGAAATTTGCAGAAATAAAATAATAAACATACCATTGGCAAGGCGACAAATGTTTTATATAATATGTAATAGTTTCATTTTCAACTTGTTCAAGGAAACATTGGCTATTAACAGTATGACCTACTTATTAAAGATCAAAAAATGTATGGCCTACTTGGAAAAATATAAAAACAAGTATGACCTAACTTTTGATCCTGCTTCTATGGTAGTACCCAATCTATTTGTTTTTGGGACAGCTTAAAATGAGACACTAAATTAGCTTCAACCAAAGAATGCTTTAAAATATAAACTTTGTGCTAGCTGCTCACCACATCATGTTTTTCTGAGTTGATTTTTTACATTCGAACCTCAGTGCTACCTAGTTTAGTTTTTTATAGTGGTATTTTACAGTCGTGTTTGCATCTATTTTTTCTGTGCAGTATTTATTTGAAGCCTTTGCAATTGTTGATTTTTATGTTCTGTTATATCATGTATTTTGTTGACTATATAAAGTATTGAAAACTTATTATCCTTAATTCATATTGCAATAAGCTCGAATCCCTGTGGAACAAGCCTGGATATGTCAACATCTCATTTTGTATCCATCGAATCCCAATGAAGCAAACTTTGACATGCATAAATCTCATCTTGTATCCATTGTCAACTAATTCGATCACTTTCTGTAACAGGAGCGTGTTTGGATATGTCTCGCGTTTTAGATGCCAGGCAAAAAGTTCACAGACAGACAGACACAGGATCAAAAGTTATAATTTTTTATATTTCAAACAGCAAAGTTATACTTTTTAAATGTCTTAAACATCAAGGTTATACTAAGTAGACCATACTTTTAATAGCCAATGGTTCCTTGAACAATTTGAAAATGTTTACATTAAGCATTATATAAAACATTCGTCACCTTGACAATGGTATGTTTATTATTTTAATTCTGCAAATTTCTTAAAAAATTTTATTTGCAGAAGTTTGTCAATGATTAAATACGATAAATATATTACAAATATCCTTTTCATTACAAACTATATCAATAAAACATCTAAACATAAATATAAATGTCTACTTTTGACAGACAGGTTTCCAAAAGGGGAATAATTTAACCACAAATCGAACACACCAGTTATACAATCTCCCCCAAAGAGTTGAAATATTGGGTCACGCGCATATCATTTGTATCACTGTTGTTAACAACACTAATTATCTGCTATCAAATATTTTGCGATTTGCTCATAAATTTTGCTTCTGATCTGATTTTGAATGTTATGCAGTTGATTTTAGTAAAAATTAAGTGGCACATTGAGTAAAAATATTTAATCCAAAAAGTTTATGATATTGTGGTGTACTATTACTTTAAAAAAATTTCGAACCAAAGTGGCGACCTAGTTTCATAAAAAGTTTTTGACCGTTCATGTGCAGGACAAAAGAACTACAAATTGCACATATGAAATTACATACATCAAAGAATTGAAATCCTACATATAAATTAATGAAAGTACAATAACAATAATATAAATACACAATAGGGCTACTCATTTAAATATATGTTAAATTAGAAATAATTTTAAAAATAAGTATAAAAAATAAAAATGATACATTATTGGTAAATGTATCAAATAGAACTGTCAAAAATATTATTTGTCAAATATATTTTTGAAAACGGTATGATACCCAAATTCATTCACAATAACGGCCATCCAAAGTGTGGAATATATACTTTGGGCCAATAGAGCAAACTGTATGTTATAATATGACCGGAGGAGACCAACAAAAAATAGGAGTCAAGAAAAGATATTATATTTTTGTCATTTATTCCATTCGGTGATAAGGTCTTAAGTTTTCTAATCCAGAAGCTTTCACTTTCCTATCTGCTATTATCATCTCACTTGGGTATATGGTCAATTATGGTGACCTTCAGTTTGCCGAAAGAATTATTGTGGCCTGTCGATCTGAGATGTCTGCTGAGTGGAAGGTCAGGTTTGCAAATTGCATCGCTTCTGTGGCCACTCATGCCTTTACAAAGTTGTTGTTTAGTTTCTCCGATGTATTGAAGGCCACAAATTGTACATTCCAGGAGGTAGATACTATTTTCTGTCTTGAAGTTGGCATTACCGAATATGATGAATTATTATGTGTGCTGCTGAATTTGTGTGTGCATTGGCTTTTTTTGCACGTCATACATCGTCTCGAATCACATTTTTGACACTGACCATTGTAGGCAGATCGAAAGGAGATGTCAGCTCTCACCAATATATCTTTCAAACTTTTGGGTCTCCTGAAAGCCAAGACGGGTGGTTCTTTGAAAATTTGCCCAATTCTAGGTATTTTTGTATGGTTGCCCAGTGTTCACGAACGATGTTGGATAAATTTCTGAGCGCAGGATAGTATGTGATGACAAATGGCACTCTGTTGTACGCGTTCTTTTCTTTATATTGGATGAGGTCTTTTCTGTCAATACCACTTGCTTTGCTAAAACAATGGTCAATACTCGCATTGTTGTAATCCCTCTTTTTCAGATGACATGTCTGTTCATCAAGCCATTTTGTGGTAGTTTGTTCATTGGAACAGGTGGGTTTTATTCGGAGAGCTTGGCTGTATGGAATACTTTTGGTGCATTGCTTAGGGTGACAACTCTGTTGGGACAGGTATTGATGCTTATCTGTCGGTTTGTTGTATATGTCAGTTGACATAATACAATTTTCACAGGTGGTGTAAGTATCCAGAAAGGAGATGGTATTTCTGGATGTTTCATGGGTGAATTTTATGGTGGGGTGAACATTGTTGGCGTAACACTACGACTATTGAAGCTCTTTTTAAGGAGTGGATGTGGTCGAGTTGTCTAGAGCGCTGGACGTAAGGCTAAGCGAATGGTGCTGCAGTGCATCAACGGTGTGAGTTCTAATACCGTCGAGGGAAGAACATAAATTTGACAGCTTCAAAATCTAATTATAACACTGTTTGGATTAATTTTCAGACGTATATATATATATATATTAGAGACTTTTTATATATATATATATATATATATATATATATAAAGTCTAAGGAAATCTACCAACCAGAGACCTTAATGGGTAACGGACCGTAGAAACAAAATAAATTATAGAAGTCTAGAAGATTGTGCAGCTATACCGATTAAGATGTTAGAACATATATATTGACAAAATTGTGGATCAACAAATGACCTTCTTCAGTTTATATCAAAATTAGACTGAGCTTGTAAACATTAGATGGTATAATTACAACTCACTAAATAGTCAGATGACAAAGTAAGATGTATTAAAATCGTTCACTCCTCATTTCATTGCAAAGATATGATAGTATAATTGTCACCTGGTAAAGTGTGGCGCATTTCAGAACGTTAAGGATTATAGTTAATTAAAGATTGTGAGCACAAATCCTTAACTTTGTGATAGTGGTAAAATGTTCGCTAACTATAAACAATGTGAAATAAAATATACATAAAAACCTATTGTTTTCTGTTAATACCGTCCCGATGTAAATTACGGAGTTCTTTAATCCAAAATCGTTCCCGATTCCCACGTTGAAAATCACTCCACAGACAGTTCTTTTCAATGATGATAATTTGCATTCCGTTAAAATCCTCGAGACTGTGGTCAGACAGTCTGAAGTTCTGGCTCACAGGTAGAAATGGCCCTTTTTGAGGTCACTCATGTGTCCAATCAGGCGTTTATTTAAGGGCTGTTCAGACTCGCCCACGTATTGGAGGCCACAAACGGAAAATTCAAGAAGGAAATAACATTTGCACTTTTGCAATTAACAGTACAAAATATGTTCCACTGTCTCCCGGTAACCTTACTGGTATACGATGACGAGTGTTGCATATGTCTACAACATTTGCAGCGTTTGTCTCCACATGAATTACTCTTGCCTATAGTTGTGTTAGGCTTTGACATTTCTGCCCGCACCAACTGGTTTCTCAGACTGTTTGGTTGTTTGAAGACAACCATGGGAGGCTCAGGAAAGACCTTGGACAGTTTGGATTTTTTTCGACAGATGCCCACGAATGGTGTTGAAGCTGTTTCTCAGACAGGGATTGTGTGTGTGGGATTATTTTACATTTCTGTTTGACTTTGTACTGAAGTAAAATGCTCCTGGAGATGTTATGAGCTTTGCTAGACCTTTTCTTGATAATAGTTTGTTTATAAACCCTTCTTTTTAAATGATTTTGAAGTTGGTGGAACAAATTCGACTGATTCTAAGAGCTTGACTGTATGGTGTGTTCTTATTCACATGAGGAGGATGACAGCTGCTAGGCAAAATGTATTTATTGGTGTCGGTAGGTTAGGAGTATAAATCTGTGGATAGTACACCTTCCGATAAAGAGCTAGAAGTGTCGAGGAAGGAAATGGTAGAGTTATATATTTCATGAGTGAATTTGAAAGATCGATGTAGTTTATTGTCACGTGAAAGAAAGTTCTGTAATTCTTCATCACTCAGAGTCCACTTCATATCCACATCATTTATAAATCTATACAATGAAAGCGGTCAATAGACGATTCGAGCAGTTGTTTTCTTAAAATTTTTCCATAAATATATTAGCATAAGATGGAGCCATTTTGGTGCCCATAGCTGTGTCATTTATTTGTAAGTAATGGTCTCCATTAAAAGTAAAGTTGTTCTTTGGAAGCACAATCATGAACATTGTAACCAAGCAGTCGTCGGTAGGTGGAACTTCAACCGAACGATATTCCGAAATTTCCTTACAAGCTTCGATGTCATCTCAATTGTAACCAATCAGTCGGTAACTTTAACCGAACGAGATTCCCAAATACATATATACATATATAAACTTCTCTAATGGTTTGTAAAACAAAACCAAGTACACAAAACAAAATATATATATATATATATCGAAGAGGATTCCGTTATTCTTCAGACGTATCTCTCTCTCTCTCTCTCTCTCTCTCTCTCTCTCTCTCTCTCTCTCTCTCTCTCTCTCTCTCTCTCTGTAGGTGTGTATGTGTGTGTGTCATATGAGAATCAATTCTCAAATACAATTACCTACTTTTCATGATGCATTTGTTTGATGATGTTAATCAGAATCGTAATTTTGTTTTTCATAATAATGACTCGTCCTATATACGTCTGCTACAATTAGATTTTTGAGCTGTCAATTGTGTGTTCTCCCCTCGACGGGATTTGAACTGACACCATTGATACACTGCAGCACCAATCGCATAGCCGTAAGTCCAGCGAGCTAGACCACTCAACCACATCCGCTCCATATATATATATTTATAACAAAGTAGAAAGAAAACACTACACAGATTCGCTTCAACAAAAAACGGACACATACTTTCACACAAATGAAAGTAAAATTAATCATGGACAGTATGCTCATAGTTAACTGTCTACTGGCCATGAAGGTATACTCAATTGGTTAAAGACCATAAGTTTTTGGACAAAAACATAACTGATACTTCCAATAGATTTAATATCATAAAAGAAATTAATGATATGTGCATGCTTGAAACATGTATTAGATCATTTCATAAATGTATGTTCTACACAAATGAATTTCAATGTATATAATACTGACAACATGCTATACTGATTATAAATGAATTTGGCTTGCACATGAAACATGGACTTATTACATCCGTAAACAAAACGGTATTCCATTGGTAAAAATGCAGATGCCCCGGAAGGGTAGACCGTTCCTGCTCCACATGTGGCATCGATCGTGTTACTCTAGCTGCAAACCCGGTGATGAGTCATGGATGTATGAATGACGGATGAATCAGACAGTGCTTACCATAAGTGGAAATATCCATGGTAATTTATGACTCATTAATCCCGTAACACTTAGTAAAATCATGGCAGCGACCGTAAATCATGTAGAGTGATTACTTCAACTTAAAATCTATGTGATAAACAATATAAATACTCTTGCAATTTCACATATCTGAAAACATACACAATGCAGGTTTTTTTTAAAAAAACGAGTCTATGCGTTAAGTGAGATACATATGTTTTATTACCAGCTACAGATTCGGAAAAAAACATTGCATGCAAGTAGTATTAAAGCTACTTTTATACTCCCTCAAGTTTAGCAGATTTTGACTATCCTGGTTAGGCCATTGTTTTTTCTGTTTTGTTGTTGTTGCCAAATATGTTTTTTTTTTAGTTTTCCAAGATTTTGACTTTCATTCTACCTGATGAAGGTTATTCCTGAAACGTGTCATGCGCACCAAATTTAAAATTTACTTTTCAATAATCACCCGCCGTAATCTAACACAGACGGATATTAACTGAATACTACATCGTTTGGCTACTCGTGACTTATTTTCTATGCAAAGGGATAGGGTAAGGGTTACATAATAGGGTAATACAAAAGTAAGTATCCTACAAATAGAATGCTTCTAAGGTTTTGGGTCCTTTCAATTTGATATTTGTGTTGTAAATTTTACATTATGCAAAATCTAGCTAACAAATATAGTCTTTGAAGTCATATTTGACATGTTCTATTTTCCTTAAATCTCTTCTTTATACTTCATCACACGATTTAGTAGAGATATTGTTAAAGATGGCTTCATCGACAATCAATCAATGTATATTGTGGTAAGGTAAATAACACATCACATGTGATTTAATTGATGCTATCGTATTTGTATATTAATGTTGGTATTTTAGACACACGGGGAAAGCACTTTCAAGACCGCATCTTGTCATTACGCTTCCTTGCATGATTGTGTTTAACGCCACTTTCAACAATATTTCAGCTATATCGTGGCGATCAGTTGTATTGGTAGACGAAACCGGAGTACCCGGAGAAAACCATCGACCTGTCGCAAGTTACTGACAAACTTAATCACCTAATGTTGTACACCTAGCCCCGATCAAAATTTGAACTCACAACATCAGTGGTGAAAGGAATTGATTGCATAGGTAATCCAATTACTATGCGATCACGACCACGACGGCCCCCTTTTCACTACGAAGTTTACTATACAAACATATATGCATACAACTACTGGAACATGCATAATGTTGATTTTGTTTGTGATTAAAATAAAGCCCAAAGTTATCCTGCTTCAGTCATAATATGATAAAAATATAATTACGCATTATATCATAATGCTGTCTTCTGATTTGTTGATGAAAGGAGTATTTTGTTTTACCAATTCGTAGTTTTTTCCAGCTTTTCCGCCATAGCCGGGGTATTTTCCTAATAATTACCCTTCACCGAGACGCTTGTAACACAATTTCTAAAACGCTATAAGTTGTGTGTTTTATTGCAAAATCGCTTTGCCGTTTTTTACCTTTCACCGAGACGCTTGTAACAAAATTTGTGAAACTTTATCTGTTGTGCGCTTTATGTAACATCATTCGGTAGAATTAAACAATTACATCAAGTTAGGTCCTGAACACCACAAGTAAAAGGTAAAATTTATTTAGCCGGTGTTCTAAATAATATTTGATGTAAATAAACAGATATCATGTTTGAGAGGGGTATTTGCGAAAAATACTCCTCACAAACATGATATAACTATATAATATATCACACTGTGGGGAAAAGTGCAGAGGCAAATATCACGATCGGAGAAAGAGTCACAATCGATATATGTAATAAACAAATGCATGACCCATCGTTTTCTCGGTTTGCAGGAATCATTTCAATAAAATATGTAGGGATTTAACTCGGTGTATGGGTACAAACCGTCCTTCTTACTGAAATGATGTGGTCATGCAAGTCCCTTCAACATGTGAGTAAAATGCCAACATATATCCGGGTGAATAGCGTTATTATCAAGATTGTTCTAATCTTGAACATTACCCTTATTATATTATGTAATATTGTGACAAAAACAAGTCATATACATAGATGACATTGTCGATTCTGTTGAGACACTTTGGTGTTCTGGCTGCCAAGAACATTTAGCGTACTCGATGACGGTTATTCTACAAACGCGTCCTGTGCATTAAATAACATATATGCGTTCTTATTACATATTCCATTAAATAAACTGATTGACAACCTTACCAAAGGATCGAACTTGATACCTTATATAACTTTGGTTTTTGTTTGTTGTGAAATCATTTTATCTGACGCTGAGTTAATTGGAAATCGTGTTATTCAAATATCGTATGATGGGTTCATAGTCAGTGATGAAAAGAATTACTTTGGTTAACATTGCATGGATAATATGCACTTTGTGTTTACAATATCTGACAGATGTATCAAATACATTTTCGTTTTTGTCCACATCGGTGGCAAGGTACAAGACCATATGTACTGACAAAGCACGTCGTTACAATACTACCCAGATGGCTTCTACTGTTTGTTGTCATATGTGCTATATCTTTGTCTATTGTTTTCCGTGGCGTTAAGACAGATAAAATGGATGACGACAGATCCACGTCATATCAGAGGAATCCACCATTAAAATGTAATCAGTGTTTATCTATTGAATCAGATATCATTCTCAATAACTTTTCTATATGTAATAAAAGTACACACGTAACAGGTATCAACATGTTAATTTTAATATTTTCTGTCAATTACAATTTCTTGGCTAGACGTACTATTCGTGAAGCATGGTTGACTCCTACGTATGATAAATAATTGTGGGTCCAACATGTTTTCCTCTTTGGACAAAGTGCGAACACTTAAGTGGACAAACAACTATATCGTGAACATTCAGAATATGGTGATATCATTCAGTTTAGTTTTTACGATACATATATAAACTTAACATACAAAGCAATAATGGGATATAAATGGGCATCAATATATTGTAGCAACGCCAACTTTATCTTAAAACAGATGACGACGTTGATGTAAATATTAAGGGACTACTGAGAACAGTGAATATAAACCAAGCAGCATTACTAAAGTCAGTGGCTGGAATATGTAGCTGAAAATCAAGACGTGAAACAAACCCGTCGTCTAAATCTTATGTAACACCACAAGAATATCCATTCGATAGCTACCCTGTGTTATGTAATGGCTTCGGTTATATAACCAGTATGCACACTCTAAAACGCATTTTACAGGTATACAGCAATATACCCTGTTTCCATCTTGAAGATGCTTACATATGATTTGGTGTGAAGGAACTTGGTTATACGTTTTTAAATTTGTTTGGATTTTTCCATACTGATGCTATTAGTCACACGTCTTGTAATTTTAAGAATGAACATTTTGTGTTGTGTCATCATGTCACTATAGAAGATATGCGATATACTTGGCGATCACGATGTAAGAATGATATGTTCCATTCAACATGGATATACATAGCGCACGCACAGAGAATAATTAAGCAACTGATTGTAAGTCAAATAATGAATACCATTTAATTATAATTCCAGTTGATCAATGTATCTTGACGTGTTGTTGAAATTAATCTCTGTCTATTTCCCTGTATGATATATTACAACGATGTAGGCAGAATAAATATATAATAAACATAAATATCATTATTGTAATTAATTCTGTAAGAACAAATTGACGATACTAGAGGGGCAAACATATTTGCATGATGTGATGTAGCATGATGTTAACATTGTGGATTAAGCTGATTCATATTACAGTAAACAAATCCCAAATTTGTGCGATTGAGTTAATTTCAGGGAGCCTGGAAGGCCACTGAATAGTGTCATTCTCCTCTGGCTACCTGAACTCCTGAACAATGCGAGCTCTGTCCGGTCTGGTGTTACTGTTCATTAAGATCGTCCTGTCAATCAATGGATGGTTGTCAAAATGGGGTACAACGCGTGCATCGGCACGTTGGTGCAGTATGCAACGCCATTGAGGTTATCCTGTAAGACATGTAAGTCTAACTACATTAAAAATAAAAGCAGCCAAGACAGTTACACCCCCGTTATTGTAAGATGTTGTACTAATCACGTTTCCGTCGTGAAGTGCATTGTTTCTATGCCGCCAAACACGAACGCGGCAATCGGGGACAATACAATTGACCTTTGTCTAAACAATGACCTTGCTTCCAATCACGAATATTCCTACGGTGATGGCTTTGTGATTAATTCCATGGAGCCCGCCTATCACGTAATGACGGCAATGGCCATCATATGGGTCGCCTGGCCCGCAGGTGTTGCTCATGGAGTGTATGTTAATAATCCTTACAGAAACATATCCCCAAAATGCAATACATCTCGAATACGAGCTAATACAGCAAACCGATTTTTTCTGGCACATAGGTGTATTAGCATACCCTCTCCATGTGTAGTTTTGTGGGGACTGTCAGATCGCGGATGTTCTTCAACCATTCCAGTCACTTGCAAGCACTGCAGAAAACGATCAATTACAAAATGGTTTACTCCCAGCTCGCTTATATTGATATAACCTGCATGTGACAGGCCAACAGCTTGACATATCTCTGCTAAAGTAAATTTTCGCCTAATCATAATTTAGCGATGAAAACACGCCATACGAAAAACTATGCAACTTCAACTTGTTAATACACTGTGTGCAATTAGCTAAGACACCAAATGAAAGCAGGTTTTAATCGAGAACGACTTTATCGATCGATGGCGTGTTGATAAAAGCCGATGTGTACAGATATTCTTTAAAGCAACCACATTTAAAAAAAAATGAAATATATTGATGAAATGAATCAAATGGAGCTTAATTCTTGTCGAGGTGCATAGATTGAACAAGAATATGACTTTTTGTTTGTTTGTTTTTTATAGTTTGTTTTTTTTTGTGTTACTGTTGTTTTTCGTTGGAATACAGGCGTGGGGTACGATCTTGGTCAACGCAAAATCAAATATACTTCTTGACGTTCTGTATGCAAGAAAACTAACAGACATAGTTATAATATCCAACATAGGCCGTCATTACCCAAGACAGAGGAGAGGCACGTGGAGCGAATCTTAGGTAAAACTAAATACAAGAGTAGATTCATTAATCACTTTCTCCACTCAGATTAATAATGCAGCTTAAAATGAGATATAATAAGTTGCAATGTAAAGCTGTTAAAGCTACTGAAGCAATGCTATGTTGCTCCTAGGTTGATGTCATCTCCTCGAACTGGGTAACTGCTACGACATATTCATTCCTCAGATGTCAAAGGATCTAACCAATTTCACGTACATGATTCCTTCCTCTGTCACCGACAAAACCTTTACATGACTAAACTATATGAGGAAAACGGTGAATTTATGATAGTCGGGTTCGTGTTACTCGAATTTTAGTTATATGTGTATATTTTGTAGATCGTTGTTTGTCCTTCTGTACCTTTTCCTTTGGCCATTGCGTTGTCTGTTCTTCGATTTACGGATATTGATTTCCTCGTTGTTATTTTCAAGCTGTTCTAACAGGAAACAATGATCGTTAACATTGTGTTAGCACGTCGGCCCATCCATGTTTGTTAGTGTGATCCGTTGTATATCTGTTTACTGCTATATAATGCTTTTTTTTTATAATTCTTTGGTTTTATTTGTGTCTTGTTTTTTGTTTTGATTTTTGTTTTCTTAGTTTTTTTTTTTGCTTCTTTTTGTCTTCGTCCTCTTCTTGTTTCAAATGTAACCAATGTCTCATCGCTTTTTCTCTAAAGTTTATTTATGTTCTAGAATAAATTAAATACATAGTCTTCGTTAATTGTTTATTCTCTTTTTGTGAATATATGCATTTTCTGTAACCCATCACCTATATAAAACTGCTTCCATTTACTCGTCAGATATGCATATCTAATTGTACCATAAAATCTGTCAGCATTAAATCTGAAGTAGTCTTTATTTTCACTAAACATCACTGCCAGTGTTAATGACCCATTTACTTTTGTAACACAACAAGCCTTAGCAACAGCAATGATATATCCACATGGATTTAAAGCATCGCCATATCTTCCCAGTCCTGAATGTTCCACAGAACTATAGCTTATAACATCACCAAATAATACTAATTGATGCCCTAGTAATCGCTCTCTAAAATCCACAGGATTAATCGTATATATTCTTGGATCGTCTGAGATGATTTCTTGATATTCTAAGGTCACAATTTTCCTAGCTCCAGCTTCCAGAACACATGCTTCAATCCATGGTGTTTCTGAACTGATTACTAATACTCGTCCATGTTTTATACCAGGTGCGTACTGTAAGCCACGACGGGATGCATTTGTCTCTGATATTACATAATTGCCAGAAAGATTTCCTCGCTTCGCCTCCGAAATCAAATGATCTATAAGTTCTACAGACCATACAGGCACACTAAAAATGTTCCTTTTATAAATGTCATCAAAATGATATCTATATACCTTTAAGCGATTGTTCATTTTATAATAATTATATAGCTCATCTGGAATATGTCTTGGAGCGTGTACAAGAATAGTGCTCGAGTCTATAAAATAGTTTTTAAAAAGAGCTTTGCAATTAATTGACGCTCGCATATGGTCAAAATAAATGCCAGGTGATCCCGTTCGTGTTGTGTCGCAAAGTTCTCCACACGATTCTAGTATAGAGTCTATGTCCACATTATTAAAGACTGGATTACTATCACACAGTGCACCACATTCGTTGTATACAATTTCGTTTTGTATTATTTCGTTGTGTTTGTTCATAAAATATCCGGGAATATTCTAAATAATAACAGAAATTGGACACAAGAACAAAAAGACGGTTGTTCGACGTTTTAATTTAAATAAAATAATTCGCATTTCTTTTTGCTTAAATAAGCATGTTCGCTTTCAAATATATATGATATGAGTAGAATTATGAAATAACTTGGTAGGTTAAAGATGAATGTCGTACGATATCTCCTACCTTTAACGCATGACTGATTTTATGTAGATATTAACTGTTAGTACAGTAGAATGACGAAAGACGATGTGTGATAACAGATAATGAGTAACCGTGTTTATGCAAATATTGTACAATATGAAGACAATAACAACTAACGAGTAACAATTAAAACGAGCCAATACGGAATCAGTGCGATACGAATACTTATAGATCATAATAATGTTTTTGTTTGCTATATTATATCTAATGTTACAGTCCAATAGCCAAAATAGGGGCCGTTGTTGGCATGATCGTCAGGTACGTTGATACTACAAGTGCACTCCGTGCATATCACTACTGAAGTTTTGAGTTATAACCGCGCCCATGGCAAGGTGTTCTCGATGCAACATTATTTGATAAGTTTCTCAGTCACTTGGGACATGTTGGTTGTTTTATCCGGGTTCTCCGGTTTTCTTCAACAATAAACTGACAACAACAATATATATGAAAAATTGTTGAATGTGGTGTTGACTACGACATCCATAACCCTAACCCTTAATTAACATGACAACAGTAATAAGGTATTGTATATCTCGTCGACTAAAACACCATCAGCAATCGGAGCCAATAATCTAAATAACCATAACAATTTGCAACACGAGGAACAATTTATGGAAATATTGTCAAAATCGAACAGGCAAACACAGGACCGACGCAACTATGATTAATAACAAAAATAACCTAAAAATAAACAGATGTCAACGATACATGTACAAATAATGTTTTACGCTGTCGTAACGTCGATTGGGTCATTACTATAAAAACAAGTTTGCACAGTGAAGGTCCACTATTTCAAAGACACCAACAAAACGAACAATAGTCGCTCATCTTAACTCACTGAACACAACACAAAAGAGCACAACCAATGATATTGGATGTTTTTTTTTGCTTTTTGTTCTCTTAGCGCCACTTTCAACAATATTTTTCAGTTATATTATGGCGACCAGTCTTAGTGGTGGAGGAAGGCGGTGTACCCGGAGAGAACCACCGACCATGGGTAAGAAACTGGTAAACTTTACCACTTGCGGTTGCGAGTCGAGTGCACATTTTTTGTAATTTACAAAGCCGATTTGATATGAAATGGTGTATTGATTCAACCTCATTTAAAGAACAACCTTGCAATTCTTTCATTTTGTTCATCACCTTCACGATCTTTTATTGCATCAAGTTCACGATATTTTATTACAACACTATTTCACTCAAGCGTACAATTTGTTTCTGTTCTATTCAAACAGAATCATACAGTTTACATGTAATGCAGTTAGTACGCATTTAAACCACAGAAGAATATTTCTATTTGTTACAAGTTGTGGTGTGGTGTTGCTATTGTCACAGCATAGGAACCTGTGCGCATGAAATCTCTTATTTACGTGCTCTTCTGTAAACTGCATTACGGTTTCGGTGGAAATCGACTGTCCACGTTTTCAAAGAAGGTAAGTTTTTACTGACAGATATGATGTATTATTATTTACAGTATTTAAATAGCGCATTATCTAATTAAAAATTACTCTAAGCGCCTGTATCTGTGTAAAAAAGTTGCAGAATGTACATGATTCATTACTCTAAAGGACGCTAAAGTTTCTTTTGATAAAATAAGGCAACACATTCAGAATGGAGTAGCAAACGTTTGTTGTTACTACCAGAAAAGGTAAAAATTCCATTTCTTTATTCCTAAATGGCTTCCAATTTAGACTGTATTTGCACTGATAGTTTTGGATATGAGAAGCATTCTTTTTACAAAGAAGCGATAAAGAAAACTTAATTTGTCCTACTTAACAATTGGATTGAAACAATGAGTGTGCTGTCGGCTGTTTGCTGTAGCTGTGTAAGTCTTTTTGACGTCGCGTTTGAAAACGGTCTGTAACCTGATTGACGTGCTAAAGGACAAGGTAGGATAATATATTGCAAGCGGCCCCCTTTTTCATTAAAAATCCCACTTAACATTTCAAGCTTAATTTCTGCTCAATTTTGTAATGGAATGTGTGTTTATGAATAAAACAATTCAAATTTATATTTACGCTTTGTTTCAATACCAATATTAACGTCTGAATATGTGATCAGTTCAATAATTACGCCAAAAATACGTATTTTTCGGCAGTTCAAATGCATTTCAAATTATGAACGAACCTACGACCCGCGTAAATATTCAAAACATATACCATCCATAACTAAGTCTTTCTATATGTAAAAGCTTGATTTGGGTCGTAGGTTCGCTCATACTTAAAAATAAAAAAAACGGCGAAAGAAATATTTGTTTTCCTTGGTTACACTAACAAAATATCGGTACGAGGAGCGGACTTGACTGTATTTCCGGTATGCATGGAAACGTAGCAGACGGAAAGAAACCTTATCAGCCCTGAAGTGAGGAGACTATTTGGTAAGAATTTATAGAAATTATTTCTTTCAATGTTGAATGGAGTATTTTTTTCACCGGAACAATAATTTTTACATATTTTCCAGGTGAATAATAAATCATAAGAGGTTCTGTACAGAGCCGCGCCGGACAATGCATTTTTCCTTCAACTTCAAGTGTTGTGGTTTATATCATTAACATCAGTTTCGGTTCAGATTTTGAATGCTTATTCAAATCTAAGGTAAGATTTACTATGTTTACAATGTTTTGTGTTCAATAACCTGACATTTTTACCACATGCGAAGCTATAAACAGACGAGAAAAGTTTTGAATTCACGTCTGTTTGAATTACCGGTATCAGATTAAAGGATGGAATAACTTCATTGCAGACTAATATAAGATAAAACAATAAAAAATAATCGTAGTATTCTTCCAAATAAGTTAATTTACCATTGAATGTCTTGTTTTAGACAGACGACACTAGCAAATGCAATGTAGATTAATATACATATTTTCTACACCAGTTGTCATAGCCCAATCGGATCGACAGTTTTCCAATCTCACACAGACCAATTGTTTTTGTTTTTGTTTTTTTTTTCTTTGTCTTTTTTTTTAAAGGGACACTAAAGCTCATTTTGGTATATTTTTTAATCTCATGAAAACTTGGAATTGCATGGTTCAATAAATGATATTTATGATAAATTATCCCGGTTTCTTTGTAAAAGTTGATATTTCTGTCATGTCATTCGGTTTTCTCTGGGTTTTTTCAATGATTGATTTTTTTGCTTCCTATACAAAAATTTATTTCGACCCATTTAAGTGATATTTCAACGATATTAGGGATTATATGGGCGTGCAAAGTATTTTTGGATTGTTTTTACAATTAAATTGAAAAGAAACAACCTTCGTCACGAGTTGGAAAAATATATGTTAACACGAGCTTTAGTATCCCTTTAAATAAGTACATGTATATGATATGGAAGACGATTATAACGTCTGTGAAGATGATTTTATATAGAACACTGAAACAATTACGATGTTTACAATGTTTTTGTACAATATCAGGACGATGAAGTCGTTATGTCGTTAACAGAAAAGTTTTGAATTATCGGATGAAGGGATAAAAGTAACTTCATGATAGATGAATAAAAGAGAAAACAATAAAAAAAAAGTCGTAGTTTTCTTCCAAATAAGTTAGTTTACCCTTCAATGTCTATTCGTAGACGACACTCGCTAATACAATGTAGATTTATATATATATGTTACACTTGTCGGTTGAACATTTGTGATAGTCCAGTCGATTTGACAGTTGAAGTCAGTGTGAAAGGGTCGGAGTTCAAATCTCACAATAAGGTTTTATTTTTTTTGTATAATAATTTTTTGAAAGACGATTATAACGTCTGTGAAGATGATATTATATATAACACTGAAAAAAATACGATGATTACAATCCTTTTTGTACATTACAACGGCGGTGAAGTCATTAGCAGACAAAAAAAGTTTTAAATTATCGGATTTAGCGATAATATAACTTCTCCCAGTAGTGCTCATTCGGAGAGTTAAAGTCAGAATCGAAAAGTTCGGAGTTCGAGTAGTTACTGTCGCCTCTATTGATTTGCATATAATATACAAATAATGTATATGCTAGACAAATCTAACTTCTTTGGAGATGAAATTATAGAGAACAGTAAACATATCTGGGCTTCCCTTCCTATTGTATTATTACGAATATAAGTACAAACGACACTCGATACCTCTATAGGATCCAAATTATTGTCAGTTGTCACAGATGCTAGTGATTTGCCAGTAACAGACAATGAAAGTGATGGTGATAGTGCTTTGGAGGAATGACGATGTTTGCACCCTGACCTCGAGTCCCTATGCTGTGAACTTACATTTATATTGTAACGCTCGGAAAATCTTAATTCTTACATAGATACTTTACATCATTGCAAAACAACGCAGACACACAATCACTGGTGTTAAACTGAGGTCGTAACTTTACTTCCTATGATTTTGGATGGCAGCGGCAAAATTGAATTTTCATAATCTTTAGTGTCCACTTTTCATTGCACAGACTACAAGTTTTGCCACTCCAAAATAAAAACTCTTGTTTTTTAAACAGTACACAATGTACATGCATGCTACATTTATTAAAACTTGCTATATCGCTATGAAAAAAGAATCACAGTAAAGACCGTCAGATACATGTAATAGGATAGTAGCAGTGACTACTTAATTGCAACCTAAAAATTCATGCATTGTTGAAGAATTAATTTCGATATATCTGACTACATTTGATCAATTTTAACAATTGTTGATTATTCCTCAATCTAATTAGAAATAGAGCTCTGCGCTTGCTCTTCTTTTTCATGCGGCCGTATCATGTCACAGCGACATGCTGCGACATGATACGACCGAATGAAAACGAGGAGCAAGTGTGGAGATTTAATTGTAATAAGATTGATCCTTATAAATCAAAACCGAACAACCTTTGAATTGTATGTATTTATATGTATTTAAAATGGTTTACTAGTTTTTAACATCTGTGTTTCCAGAAATACATGTGATTGCTGATCGAGATACTGTATATTGTTGAGTTTTTTGTTTCTTGTAGGAATACTCTGCAACATCATTTTGGATGATTTTCATTTCCTACCAATAACCATAGGTTCATTAAGTTTGACCCATGTCTGTCTGCAAGACTGAAATACACATCTTTTAAGGATTTGCCCCTGGTTGCTAAGTGTAAAATTCGTTGCTACGGATATTATTCTACCCATAACATAGCTTAACTACTCAGAATAATACTTCTTGGGGCACTAGGAATTATTTCGTATAAAAAAATACTTGGAATTCATGATTTGCAAGACATTTTATGTAAAATGAAACATATTTGCCTTGTTGCTATGGGTTAAATCCGTTCCTATGGAAAGTACACATTAAAAATTGTTAAGAAATATTTAGAAATGATGCCCTTCATATCTGTTTAGCGAGAAAGAAGAACATTTTCAAGATCATTGATTGCTTGAGTATTGAGAGTAAATTATGGACTGAAAGACACACCATTTCACTGTGTATTTCTGGTTGCTATGGCTAAATCTGTTGCTATGGAATCTCACAAACCTTTTGTTACCTTAAATACTAAGAAAAGTATGTATAGGTACACTTTAAATCATTTCTGAGCAAAAAAAATACTACAAATTAGTAAGCTTAAAGCTATTTAAAGTAAAATGGAACACTTTTTTGCCTTGTTGTTATGGATAAAAATATGTTGCTATGGAAGTAACACTATCTATTTGGCATTGAATTATAAGGAAAAATAGCCTTCATATAACAGTATTAATAGTTTAATTCATTTTCATGATTATTGAGCTTATAGTTGTTTAAAAGAAACTTCTGAACTTAAATGCATGCACTTTTAGTGTAAATTCAGGGTTATGTTGAATTTGGTTGCTAGGCAACCAAAGTAAAAGTCAGAACATATTTTTCTTCCATTTCTTTTAGTCTTAAGGTCATCACTAACACATATGCCAAAATGGAGATTTTTTAAGAGGTGACCAAAAATGACCATTATCCTACCTTGTCCCATGTATTTATTAGCAATCAACGAACATTTATGCTTTACTACTCAAACAAAATGGAAAACAGTGTACTACGTGATGATTTCATATGCATATAAGATTGTTTTTTTTTATATAATGGCATATTGTCTTTTGTAGCAAAATGGAGCGACTAACAAATCAAAACTGATGCCGACAAAGTTTCAAAAACAATACTGTTATCTCCATTATAATGTATTCAGCAGAAAACACAGTTAAAATGAGAAGTTTTAATTCTTTCAGTTTACGTTTGCGCTTGCGTCGTTTCTCCGATGGTATCAACCGTGGAATTGATGCCATGAAAATGTAGACGTCATCCAAACAAAATCGAAGTTACAAAGCACATTGCATTAAAATCAGTAATAGAGAAAACTCGCGTTTGCTTTAATTCAAAGAAAGGTGAGCTAAGAGCTAAAATGGCTTAGGTTCCATTCTGTGGAAGCGTCAGGATATATCTTATAGTAAAAAAAAAAGTCGTAGTATACATGGTTACTTTCATTTATAATAGTTCTTTATTTCACTACAGGAGAAATAATTTATCCTTATATGAGGCGTATGACTAATTGCATAGATTTAAATTGGAAAACTGCAGAGAAATTTAATATTGGCAGTTATATATCAGCCCTCAGTTTACAATAATGTAGACAACACTGGCATTTCGTAAGCATAATTCTTTGTTTATTGAAACTAACATTTTTTTTGTTTGCGTTGACTACTATTTTACCTATTTTGTTCCAGTATTGTTATAAACACTGTTATAGTGACATGCGGAACAAAGAACCATGCAAGTTGGCAGTTAATAAGTCACAAATACAAATTATTATGGTCAATTGTATACGGAAAAAGCGAGGTCAAATTATGTGCTTGCAAGCAAATATGTAATAGATGGTGATTTTCGTTCTCAAAAGGCGGAAAGTGGTTCGATAAACTTCTTAATATGAAATATTTACCTTTATTTCATCATTGTAAAGCTATTGACCAATTTCCAAAACATATATTTTGTTCGTCAAAATCGTAGCTAATGCCCCTTTAAATTAAGTGGCATATTAAGTAAAAATATTTACTCCAAATATTCCACGATATTCGCCTTTAATATTACTTTAAATCAAGTATTTATCATGGTGCATCCGTTCGAACCAATTGCAGTTTAAAGGTGGCCTTTATCGCCGGTTTAGGCGGAATTCTTATATTGATCAGGTATACTACGGCGCAATGAAGCAATGCCTGCCTTGAATATGATATCCTTGGTATTTACAGTATATGAACATGTATTATATAGTTCATTGCCTTCCTAAGTGCATCATAAAAGTATAAATAAAGCACCAAATACTTCTAAACAGTACCCTTTAACATGTCAAACAGTCTTCAGACGACACTGTAAACAGACTTGCAGATGTCAAATTATACAACGTCAAACAGCTTATATTGAATATATTTTAAAATGTAAATTTATTTGGCAATGCTGAGGTATCTGTAATTTTGCATCAACTATGTTCATATCTATTGACATTACCAACACAAGAATTGGGAATATTATTCAAAGATAAAGGGTCAAACGGGATAATCCTATTTTATCCTTGTTCAAAAGAGCCTGTTCAAATGATAATTATGACGCTATAGGGCAAATACATAAAAAAACCCACAAAGATGCAGTCCTTGCATCAATCAATCATACACATCTGTCAAGATTTTGGACATACAGGTTATTAGAATTTAATGAAAACATAGAAAAACTTACCTGCTGTGAAAGCGTGAGATGTCGAATTCCACCGAAACCGTAATGCAGTTTACAGATGAGCACGCTAATAAGAGATTTCAGGCGCACATGTTCCTATACTGTGTTGACTGGCTATATGCTGCCTGTCTAGAATATTCTATTTTTTTTCTCGATCGACAGTTCAGACGCTAGAAAACAAAATGACGAATATTATCTGTCAATCATGCAAACAATAACTTATGCACATGACAGAACGCATTTTCAAGGCACCGGATTGATAGTTCCCTTTGATTTTAGAGAATGGAACTGATAGAAGATAAATTTAAATTTGGGCTCAAAAGGGGAAACTTTTCATAATTGATGAACATGTGATGTGAATTTTAGGGATCCTCAGATTCAAATCCATTCATCTACTTTTCTACACTTTTATGCATATACCTATGTATATTTCAAATGATATTAATGATATTTTAAAATATTTCCACTTTGTTTTACTTGTCGTTTTCTTTTAAGAGCCTGAATTTTATTTTGCTCATGCTCAGCAAGTGACCACCCTCGTCAATTGTTTTAGCTCAGGACGTGCAAAAAAATCCAATGCACACAAAAATTCAGCATCACACATACAGGAGAAGACAGAAAATATTATCTACCTCCTGTAATATGTAATTTGTGGCCTTCAATGCATCGGAGAAACTAATCAACAACTTGGTAAACGCCTGAATGGTCACAGAAGGGATGCACATTGCAAACCTGACCTTCCACTCTGCAGTCATCCCAGATCGACTGGCCACTATGATTCTTTCGGCAAACTGAAGGTCACCGTAATTGATCATAACCCCCAAGAGGGATGATAAAAGCAGATATGAAAGGAAAAGCTTCTGGATTAGGAAATTTAAGACCTTATCACCGAATGGAATAAATGAGAAAAAAATAATATCCTTTCTTGACTCCTATTTGTATTGGTCTCCCCCAGTCCTATTAGAACATACAGTTTGCTCAATTGGCCCAAAGTATATATTCCATACTTTGGTTGGCCGTTATTGTGAATGAGTTTGGGTATCATACCGTTTTCAAAAATTTGTTTGACAGTTTTGTTTGATATATTTACCAATAATGTCTCATTTCTATTTTTATTTCTAATTGAATATTTATTTAAATGAGTAGTCCTATTGTGCATGTATATTATTGTTATTGTAAGTTCATTAAATTATATGCATGAAAATGTTTTTTTTAAATTGAGGTCGCCATATTGGTTCGAAATTTTATTTAATTAGACATTGATAAATTCCCTCGGTGGGACCAAAACTTTGTCATTCAACGAAGTGTATAATTCTTTATCCTGCAATGAGCACTCTAGTAAGCAAATAACATGTGTCGAATGCAGGTGTGCTGTATTTTGTATAATATACAAATACAGCTTCAAGACACCCACAGGTTATAAATAGAACATACAGATCTGCCATCTTGATAATGTGAAATCCTACATGCCATATTTACAACAATACACACAAAAGTAATTAAAAAGCTTACCTTGAAAACTTATTTTAGTTAAATTGTATCAAACTTGAAGCGTACACGAAGCCAAATAACGTCTAATATGTACGTTTCAAACTGGAAGTCTTCATATGACGTCAATGACGTCATCTTGGTTATGTTCCGTTTGTGAGTGAGCGGCCGGAGTTTATATACAGATAATGTCATAAAAAAACAGTGTTTAATCCTATAGTAAACGTTTATTTACGATTTAAAATTGCATGATAAATACAATACATGTGCACTGTCGGAGCATATCAGTAAATATGTGTATTCTGTGCGAAACGTGGGAAAAGGCTCGGCGATATTTTGTATAATATACGAATACAGCTTCAAGACTTACTTTGTGGCCCACGAAAGGTTTGAGGAATATTTATTTTTCTAAATTAAAAAAAAAAACACTACCTAACCTAAATTGCAGGATAAAAACAATATTAGTGTATTGTAGAAGAATATAGAAAATATTTGTACTGAAATTATGAAATTAGTTTAATAAAGGTTATTATGACCTATATGCTTCGACAGTGCACATGTATTGTATTTATCCTGCAATTTTAAATCGTAAATAAACGTTTACTATAGGATTAATCACCGTTTTTATTCAATTATTTATGCATAAACTCCAACAGCTCACTCACAAACTGAACATAACCAAGATGACGTCATTGACGTCATATGAAAACTTCCAGTTTGAAACGTAAAGATTATACGTTATTTGGCTTCGTGTACGCTTCAAGTTTGATACAATTTAACTAAAATAAGTTTTCATGGTAAGCTTTTTAATTATTTTTGTGTATTGTTGTAAATATGACATGTAGGATTTCACATTTTCAAGAAGGCAGATCTGTATGTTCTATTTATAACCTGTGGCGTGTCTTGAAGCTGTATTTGTATATTATACAAAATACAGCACACCTGTATTCGACACATGTTATTTGCTTACTAGAGTGCTCATTGCAAGATAAAATGAAATATTATCCTAAATCACATCAATGTGAAAATGACTAATATTATGATTAATTAGCTTGAAGTGAGCAATTAAATAATACTGTCTACAATTATGATAAATCTAAATTTATAGATAGTTATTATTCTATTATTTTTAATATAGATTTTAAGAACAAAATTGAATTGCACAAGTATCATATAATATTTTAAATTAAGACTTTTTAAAAAGATTGTTTATTTAAATTATTCTAACATTTTAGATTTTCATCTTTTTTATTTACAGATTTCTATTTAAATTTAACATAATTATTATTTTATATATAAGTTTTTACAAAACTTATTATTCTTATATTTTTTATTATCTTATATTTTTAGATTTAAAAAAAATCTTTATAAATTTCACTTTTGAGACCTGCATTTCCCAATTTACTTACCTGTAACTAATCATTAATTGTTATATAACCACCTTTAATAAAATGTTTGTTGGCATGTACCTTGAATATGATATTTCAAAATGTTGACATAGGTTGAAGACACCAATTTGGTAGCAAAAGAAAGGGTATTGTTCTGATTTGCCTAAGGTTGTATCTGCAATTGACGGAACTTCACATGAGATACAAATTCCATCCAATGAACCCCAGGAAAAACATACTTTTAGCAAATCAATTATTGTCATTGGTTGATATGAAAAGAAAGTTTATAAACAGTGATAATCATAAATTTCATCAATATCAATAAAACAATTACATTTTATCTTAACTGAACTTGAGCCGCCTTGGTCGTATGGTAGTTGAATTTACAACTACCTGTGCAATCGTTGCATATCACCACTTAAGTTGTGAGTTTGAACCACATTCATGCGGAGGTGTACTCGATAAAACAGCAGAGATGTTAGGTATTAAAATGTTGTCTTTTGGAAGGAAACTACAAGAACAAACTTGATATGTGTACAATTGATACACTAATGAGATGGACTTAATAACATAGAGTAACCAATAAGTGTCTCCTGAGGTTCCAGCAAATCATGTGTGTGAAATTTTGTCAAAAATTAAAGATATATGTCGAATTTATTGCAATCAAACTTGTTTCGGTTAGGGTTTACAAATTAACAAACCAGTTGTAAGTGTAATACAAACCAGTTGCTAACTAAACCATGGTTCATCACATTTCAGTGAATTGGAGGTTTCTAAAGATGGCTGACACTCCAGATCTAAATGATCTTATAGACCTAATATTGATAGGTAGTTTAATGCAAAGTGAGGATGAAAGTTCTGATGCATGGCTATGTCATATTCGTCAACATTGTGTTCACAGAATACTTCAATTCAAAAATCCCTCTGTAAACCGATAACTTGATTACAACAGGCATTTGTATAAAGATATTTACCTTTCTGACGTTGTTCACATACCCATTTCATTTGTGAATCATCAACATGAAGTCGAAGCATGTTCTTCTTTTCCTCCGCTGTCTCAAAACCAAAATGTAAAACCTCCTCTCGTGCGGTTTGCTAAATTTCTGGAACTGGTTTTGCTTTGAACTCGATAAACATGAAAACCAGTTTGGGTTTCAACCCAGTTTTAAACCGGTTCTCTTAAATAAATGAAAAGCTTACCAAACCAGTTTGAAACCTTAACCAGTTTGCTTGCAATAAAATATAACAAAGTACCATGAACTGAAACTGTAATTAAGTTAACATTTTGCCAAAAAATGGTGGGAGGGGGCAAAAACATTAATATTCTTCGTAATTAATGAACAATTAAGTAGCACGTGTAATGCTGATATTGTCATAATTTACTTATAGACAGAACTTTGTTAAAATCAAGACATAGTATTTATCCTGCAGTCATTATCGTTGTATGATAATTACAGTAGGTGCATATATATAAATACATTTATTGTAGGGTTAAGGTTACTATTATGTTGTTTAGTGCCACTCAACAATATTTAGTTAAATATGTGGTGTTCAGTTTTAATTGTAGAGGAAACTGGAGTACCTGGAGAAAACAACAGACCTGTCGCAGATCAGCGGGATTCCAACTCGCAAATTGTAGAGGTAATATGTACTGATTTCACAGGTAGTTGTTAATCCAACTACCATGCGATCGCGACCACGACGGCTCCTACATTTTTGTATCACCCTTCTGTTGTAATCTAGTACATACAAATAACAATCCCCTGATACTCAATTCATTAAGATAGCGAAGAGTAAGACGTACGCCAGTATACCCATACCAGGATTCCTCATCGGAACCTACAACCTGACCGCTGTGGATCAGTACTGCCCCTAGCTACAACTAACTTAGATTTCACCCCCCCCCATTTTACACACACACATCATTGGTAGGCAAACTAATTAGTCTGTGCATGTCTTTTCGACTTAAAATGAAGATTTCCTTTATCTTAAAGTTGATTGTAAATCGTGGTTTTCGTTTATAATTAATTAAATTAATAAACATGTACATGTATGATGTATGATAGACTGATACTGTAATGTATTACTACCACGTGTTCCCAATCGAACCACAGGGCCATTGAAGACTATTTTTCTTACTGTCGATATGTTACCCACTGAAATAAATGGGTAACACATGGATTGATACATGTAGTATAATGGCCGTGATTAAGGCGTAGGGGTTGATTTATTTAAAACGTAACGTTGATATTTCTATTAATAAAAATACACACCACATGTATTATGGATCATTTCAACTTGGCGGTCGCAATTCTGAAATACCAGCATTGCTTACCATTCTGGAATAAACATTTATTATCCCAGAATTGTTCCAGCTTTGTTGTTTTTATTATGATTTTCTCATAAAAGGTGCTATATTGTTTTGACATCAAAATTATTCTTCAACAATATAATACCTTTTTTAAAGAAAACAAAATAAAGGAAACTACCAAGTGAACTCATTTTTTATTTGTATCATTCTTTGTAATATATATATTTTTTTTAATTTAACATAAACATTAACGCATGTTCTGAAATCATATTACAATAATATACTACTTTGTTTTGTCAATATATCACACATTTCCACCTAAAATGCCAGTCAAAGACAGAGTGCATGTGATCATAGCCAGACAGCAGTATAATTACTTAAAAAGATGGACATCAGACCAACTCAATGCATCATCCATTGACACCTCTATAAAACAAATTCAGCTTATAACACCAGAACTGTTTACTAATAAAATTAAGAAGAATGAAATACACAGAAACAAAAAGCTAGCATACTGTGTTGACTTTGCAACCAAAGACGATTCTCCTGCCAGGGCTACCAACTTTTGTAGTGAATTGACAGCCAACAACATTAAATTTGTAACTGAGGTCAAAGATGTTGCTGCAACTTTATGGATTCACCAGAATATGACAGCAAGCGTGCCGTCCAACTACCATCATCACAGCCTGAACACAACATCAAACGAAAACGACAGGATAATGAAACAGAGTATGAGTACAGAAAACGCATAGCAATTGAAACTACCCACACTCTCAGCAATGCTGATTTATCAGATGACTCAATTAAAAGATCACTAAGATGTATTTTAAAGTTGAACAATACCCAGTTCCAGACAAAGATTAATGAAAGCAGATATACCGTTGACATCCTTAGACAGCATGGTGAATTGAAAATAAAAACAGTTGAAGACTAAAAGGCTGGCATTGATGACAGTCGCAGTATATGACCATTTAAATTCATAAACCCATACTAGTATTATTTTGGAATTCTTATTTTGCATAACTGTGATACTCTTTCCTAATGCTTAATTAAACTTCATTGTGACTTGAGAAATTTCTTTAATCTATATATCAAAGTGTATTCACTTTATTAACAAATTGTTTTCGAGCCATAAATGTCACAATTCTTAAATATAAGAATTCTTAGCAATTCTGTAAAACCAAGTTGTTCCAGCATCGTTAAATTTCATGCTTTTGTGCAGATGTTGTCAAATGCCAGAGCGAAATGATTGTGACTTCCGGAAAACTAGCATGCCTCTTGCAAACAGATTGAGAGATAACCAAAAATCAAGATGCATGGAAATTGTTACCCTTGTTTCTATAATTGACATTAATTCGTGTTTACTATTCTATCAAAACGAACATATACTTATTTAATATTCAGTACGACAGAGCTTAGCTTAATCAAAGTCGTACGGCAATGCTATTCAAAAAACAGACGTCTGCGTCATGAAATATGACATTGTCATCAATTGTCATAAATTGATGTTGAAAAAACACCAAAACAACCTTAACATCACTACATGGTCATTTACATTTGTGTATTTGTTTGCTAGACCACCTCCCAACACCCCTCCCCCTCTCTCTCTCTTATATGAAAACATAATGTGCAAAAGGGAAATTCTAACATAATACAAAACCAACGGAATCATNCCCCCCATCTCTCTATCTTTCTCATATATGAAAACATAATGTGCAAAAGGCAAATTCTAACATAATACAAAACACCAACGGAGTCATTAAAACGACTTAAAAAATTTCATAGAAAAAAAAAATTCATCGAAATTTGCAAAAAGTTACTTTTTAAATGTAGGGGGTTATGGTATTTTACGCCACTTTCAACAACCTTTTAGTTAACATATATCGTGGCGGTCAGTTTTATTGGTGGAAGAAACCGGAGTACCTGGGAAAACCACCGAGCTGACAATCTTGATCACATAATGTTGCATCGAGTACACCTCGTCTGAGCGGGATTCGAACTTACAACGTTAGTGTTGATTGGTACTGATTGCACTATATATATATTGGTAAATCCTACTACGATACGATCACAACGACGGCCCCCAAGACAATCAATGCGACGACTGTAAAATTGTATAGGCAATGAAACAGCACTTGCATTGCTGTTCTGCTTTTCATTGTCACAGTAGGGTGGTCAACAATCATAATAACTGAAATGAGTGTCGAACTGCCCCTAGACTGCAGTTAAAGAAGCATTTGCGTTAGGCACTACCGACCGAATTTGTGGGCGAGCTTATCATAAAAAATCCCAGTTGATATGAACAGCATAAATTTGAAACTGTATGTCATACAGACCCTGGATCGTATAAGTTTACTATACGCACGAAACGCAAACGAACGAAAAACGCAAACGAAACGAATGAAAAAACGAGCGAACGCTTCACACGAACTACACGAAAAACGCACGATATACGATACGAACGCACGATACACGAAACGAACGCACGATACACGAAACGAACGCACGATACAAGAAACAAACGCTCGATACACGAAACGAACGAACAATGCACGAAGCGAACGCACGATACACGAATAGTATCGTGTTATTATTTGAATGATTTGTGTGCAAATTGATGTGATTAACTTCAGTAATCTTATAGTTCATAAGGAAGTTATATATAATTATGACAAAGTAGTCCGTAAAGTAATAGGATAATACAATTTATATTAAATAGTGTATATTACCAATGTGTTTAATAATTATATGTATGATTAAATATTAAATCACATATATTTGACTTCCAAATATGACTTTCTTTTTATATAATTATACAGAATTTACATTTATTCAATTATATAATTATACAGAATCTATATTTATATAATTATACAGAATTTATATTTATAATTATTCGGATTCTGAATTGACAATTCCAACCAGACATAGGTGTATCAGTTATTTTCTCAGTTAAGCTGTCCGAGAAGTGTGTGGCTTCAAAAGGTCATATAGTTGTTAATTAAAATGAAATTACAAATGTTAGAGTTTACATTTCACACCTGCAGTGCATGTATTTCCCAGGTGAAACTGCCAGAGGCGTTTGCTTACATACATGCAGATGATTTCTTGTTTATTTGTCCTAGAGTAAATTATAGAACAAATGCATTTATTGAATATGTTTTCCCTTATTGTACAAAATTACTGGTACATGTAAATAAAGGAAATACATGTTTTATATGTTAAAATTTTGTTTACACTCTAATTTAATTTTTTTAGTAAAAGTAAGATTGAAATTGTAGTAATTATTTTGAACTGGAAATCGTAGCTGACAAGTTATTTTGAGGTGTCTACATGATAAATTAACACCTATGCAGACAACTGTCTGCCTTTCAAAAGCAAATGCCGGATAAAATGACACAGAAGCCACTTTGTATATTGTCAACAGCATTATAAACAACATTTGGGCTAATTTAATATGTTAATTAAGAGCGCATTGTGTATCGTTCGTTTCATGTATCGACCGTTCGTATTTCGTGTCGTGTGTTCGTCTAATTAAACTGGCGAACGATACACAAAACGAACGAACAAATTACACGCACAAAACGCAAACGAACGGAAAACGAAAAACCAACGAACGAAAACCGCAAACGATACGAAATGTTTGTCAAGTTAAACGATGCAGGGTCTGTATGACCAACGTGACCTAAAAGTCACATACCTCAGAAATTTCAATTTTCGAAGTGATTTCTGTAGATGTTAGACTGATGAATAACATTATGTTGAATAATACTGAAAGTTTCGTACGGAGGAACACTAGTGATCATACCTGTCAAATATTTTGCTCCAAAAGTATACGTGAAACTATGTATCATTGATTTTTCCTCCTCGAGATAAACGTGGTCAAAATAATGAACAATCTGAATGTTTGCTCCGCCCACAGCTATTTATTTCCCGGTCCCGGTTTAAGAGGTAATATTGACTTATTGCCACGAACTCTATATCTGGGCATCTTGTCGTTTTGATGTTATTTGGTATATCTTGTTTAATACCCGGTAGTATAGTAACTTCACAATTCTAGAATATGTGACTTCAAACAATATTTTTAACTAGATTCTCCATCTCCCCTTTTTAATCTATTTTTCGACTCGAGTAGCATTCAAGTATTTGAAATTACATGTATTTTTGCTTAGTTTGAATAATTCAGTTTTACTCATTTGAATGTTTATATCTTATTTTTTCATGTTCATGGACCTACTATTCTCTTACACGAAGATACATCACATCTGTGGTGTAATGGCTATAATTATCTTGCTCGCCTCCAGTGTGGTATCTCGTGGATTCGAGCCCCGGTCAGGCCAAACCAAACACTATAAAACTGACATATGTTGCTCTGAGCGAAGCACACTTATGAAGCTTTCATTCAAGATCTAGATAATGCTAAACTTGACGAGCAAATAATAAATGATGACAACAAAGACATACATAAGACATATGCAACTTTTGAATCATCTTAGATGCTATAAACAAACACATACCCTTGAAAAAACGCAAGAGCAGAGAACATCCAGTTTCATATATGAACCAAGAACTAAGACATGCAATATTCAAGAACAAAATGCTTTTCAACAAATATAACAAAACAAGATCAAGAGACAACTAGGATAAATACAGAACACAAAGGGAATATTTTATAGAAAGATGTGTTGGTGGACCAAAACAAAAAAGATTGCTTGCCAACCATTAAGGCGTTTATCACAAACAAAGGTACCAATTTTGAAAATAATATTATTTTAACAGATGACGATAGAATCGTACATGATCAAACTGAGGTGGCTCAAACATTCAATGATTTTTTGTTAATGTAGCTAAAGACATTGGAAAAGACAGCTGTTCTGTAAATCAGGAACATCCAAGTGTAAAGGTAATTTCAGAACATAGTTAGATTTTCATATACCTATTAATTGTGTACTTCAATAATATTTAAATCACAGCCCTTGAATTTGTTTAAGTGCTGTGTCTATTGTTTTCCAATCCCATGTTTGTATTTTTTGTAATAGATCATAAATTATAGATTTATTTAACAAAATAGTGTTTACAATAACAGGAATCAACCCAATGGTTGTTAAAATAAACGTTCGCAAAATGAACGTGCGGATCACTGAATCTTTGGATTTATTGATTCGCTTCCCATTGCACTGTTTGTTATCCAGAACGTTAGTTTCTCACAAACTGGTTTGATTTGGAACAGAAGACTTTGACCGCAAGGGCCTGTCAAAATTGCTTGTATGGTAAATGGCCATTCGCAGTCACCACTAAAAGTAACACCGATATGCTTATGACGTTTTCATAGATAGAAAAGATGATTGACAGATACTGTATAAAAAACTTTTTTTCAGTTGCGAAGATATTTAGGGAAGATGAAAAAAACATGGAAATGTGTAATAATAGCAATTATTATATGTTCAATGTTGTATGTGGTATCACACATTCCTCGTCATCAGGTCAGTAATTTTAACAGGTTAGTTAATATAATAATCCAGATAGTATACTCTAAAGGAAATCAGTTAAAACATTACCATAGCTAGTAAGAGATTCCTCTGCCGTTCGACGACTATTTACATCTTCCTGTTGTCGTTGAACGTCAGAGCGCTTGCCATAAACAAAACAGCGGATTTTCCTCACACACTCGAGAGAGGCACATTTCCACGTCTTGTGACTATCAGATTTTATTTTCTATCCAAAATCCTTATATAAATCGCTTCACCAATCATTTTTCTATTAATTCACAACCATCTTACCTTCAGAAATTGGTGTTACACTCCATTACGGTATTAGGGTTTTGGATAGAAAATAAAATATGATAGCCACAAAACGTGGAAATGTGCTACAGTTGAGATGCAGAGGAAAATTAGCAACAACAAGATGTAAATAGTCGTCGAACGGAAGAGGAATCTCGGACTATACCATAGCCTGATAGACAATTAATAATCTTATAATCTTAGACCCTCTTGGCTGTGTAATAGTTGACGATATCACGCCTTACAAACAATAAAAAGGTAGATATCAAATGCAGTGCCCACGACCCGTTACTGGAATAACCTTCATCAGGGTCGCTCAAAGTCAAAACAGAGTTTGGGAGCAAGAGGTCTAAACAGAACCACCAAAATCAGTGAAGGTCACATATGGCTGAGGGAGGAGTACCTTAGTTTTAATAATAATTACGTGATTTATTAACTGTATATTGCAATACAAGTATATACAAGATATTAAGTCTAGTATCCAATCGGATAAAACAAATACAATTGATATGTTCCCCCAATCACTCATCATTAAGGGTTCCGCACACCAGACACAGACACACCATTGCACCAACCACAAACGCGGTTTTAATGGGTAAGACCGAAGACAGGTTGAATTGACTCGGATCGTGTTAATACTTCCACGTAATGTGACATGGCTGCATGTTGACTGTTACGTTGTTTTAGTGAACTAGCGCTAAAAAATCCAGCTGAATATCAATAAAAAAACAGCAACGGTCATAAAAGTATGTCCTTCCCTGTATAATATAGCAGGACATATAAACCATTGTTCTCTTTTAGGGTTAGGGTTATGATGTTTAACGCCACTTTCAACAATATTTCAGCTATATCATGACGGCCAACTTTTATTAGTGGCGGAAACCGGAGTACCAGGAGAAAACCACTGTCCTACCGCAAGTCACTGACAATGTTGTCTCCAATTCAGTTAACAAAAGCACAAAAACACCTGCAATAATATTATACCAAGGAGGAAATCTTCGCACAAAAAAACCCAACAATTTTCAGTATTTTCCTGGACTGGGTTGTTCAAAACACTGGTTAATTTTATCCATTGGTTAGGCTAAAATGGATAGAATTGCTAACCAGTGGTACCGTATCCGGTGGACAATTTTAAGTTGCTCAACCATTGGATAGTGATGTGGTTAACTAACCAGTGGTTAAGTAGCTTAACCAGTGGATAGAATCCCATAATTCGATAGTATTCTTTGTAAAACAATGTCAAAAATCGTTTGCTCAACAACAAAAAAGACGGAGAGGTGAAAATTTCTCCAAGGCTGACTTGTTTGCTTATGTGAGCTTGTGGAGAAAACATAAGCATAATTAGGTCAAAACAAACGAGTGGTATAACAAATGCAGAGAAGGAAAAAGTGTTGAAGGAGATCATAGACTGTGAATGCAAGAGCGGGTGGGCAAAAAAAGTTATGTAGAGCGAATCAAGGAAAAGAGGGGAAAAGTATGTTCTACAGCCAAGTTGGAGGCTGAAGTAAATAGTAAGAGCCTCAATCAGACAGTAGAAGGTCCAGCTTTGCCAGCGCCAAGTGAAGTGACACAAAAAATCATAGAACTTCACACCGATGCACTAAAGACATATCAGAATAGGAAAGCCAGGGGCGGATCCAGGATTTCAAGTTAGGGGGGGGTGCACTTAAAAAAAATCGCGCAAAGTGGAGGGAGGCGCGAAAATTGTTGGGGTATTTCCTGTCAAAAATCACGATTTTACGCAAAACAAAATCATATTTTTGGAATTTTAGTGTGGGGCGCGCCCCCTACCCCCTGGATCCGTCCGTGAAAGGGATAGTATTTTTACATTTTCTCTCTCCTTTCCAAGAAATGAATATGTCAGTCATTGATATACCATCAATTTTCATTCTTCATTATTCAAAAAACACAGGTCAGTTTATAAAACAAAATAATGAATGCACGTTCCATCCCTTTCTAGCCAACTATATACACCCGTTCAAAATTTGCAAATACGGGATACAGATTCTCTACTTTAAGGATATGTGTTGATCCTTCTTCATTGTTTTTTATGTCTATATGTAGCTGCGGCTTGCCATTTCTTAGCATTATATTTAGACCAATAAAAAAGTGCATAGTTAACAAGAACTATTATTTTAAGATAGTTATTACTGTCGGTCCGTCTATATAGGGTACATGGTTTGAAAGAAAAACAAATTGAAGGCGTTTTTAAACGGATTTTGATGATTTTTAACCAGAAAGCGTGGCAATTTATAGGCATAATCTTGTTTCGGCTAGTTTTCATTTTCTGGTGATTTACACTTGTTTTAAAATCCAATTTACAATGTATTTTCTAATAAAAGTGGAATCCTGAAATAACATCACATTATTCAAACCACAGGAACATAAACAGAGGAGTTGGTTGCCAGTTATCTCATACGTTAACATTCATGTTATTTATATTTGAAGACCTATATATTTCATGGAATAGGTATCGAACGAAAAGGGGGGTTAAATAATTTAAGATTACAAATTACCTGTGTGATCAAACACACCCTCTACATTTTTAGAATAGTACCCCTTCCTATTAACAAAGGCGTTTTCATAGTCTAAGGGTAGTGCCTGTATTTATATCATGTGTTCAGTCAATTGCCCCTACAACGCCAAGAAAATGGAAAATGTTATAAAACCCTGTTTTAAGTTTGTTCCTCTGAAAATCTGCAGAGGGCCAGGTGACATATTGTCCAGATATATCACACATAGCATTAGAGACATCTCTCTTACTGCTCTCGAGACACTTGAAATATGATATCCCATTGTATCACCGATTACTCTCATCGGACTCCCTGGTGCAAGGTAATATATCAGGGCAAGTTTTAATTGTATGTCTACTGGTATGGCATGAGACCCAAGATTTGGTCTGCACAATTGTGGCTCTATAGATTGATTTGATTTGATTTTTGGTGTTTAACGCCATTTTCAACAATAGTTCAGCTATATCATGGTGACCAGTTTTAGTGGTGGAAGAAGGTAGAGTACCTGGAGAGAACCACCGACCACGAGCAAGGAACTGGTAAACTTTATTACTTGCGGCTGCGAGTCAAGCGCATCTTTTTTTTAGTAATTTACAAAGCCGGGCGCATATTCGCGCTGTATTGGTGCTAGGCTTGTTTGAGTTGTTAGGTATTCCAACTACCTAACCCATGGAGCCACCCGGACCCTGTGTCTCTATTATCTAAATCTATCCCGGAATTCTCTAACATCGAAATCCAACTCAATATGCAGATACGCTCTTTCTTTTTGCTGTCGTCTTACCATATTTAACCATTGGTTAAATATTTATCCGGCCAAATTTGAGGGGTTAACTTTAGGCACCGGATAAGGCATTTTATCCAGTGGATAAAATTTGAGCAACACAAATTAACCGCTGGTTAAATTTATCCATTGGATAACTAGATTTAACCAGTGGAAAACACTAACCAACGTTTTGAGCATCCCAGTCCTGATAGTAATAGTACATTTTCGACACATGAATTTTTAAGCGAACGATTTAGTTTGTTATAATAAACGTGCACAACACAGAGACCGATTCGAAACATTCAGTGACCTTTCAGAATTTGGAAATTTTAATATTTAATCAGTTCATGCATGTAATCGTAAGAAAATATTATAGTAAATATGGCAAATTGAATGAAATATAATTTCTACTGCAACATGTAGTTTAAAATGGCAAATATATATGTATCTCTATCTGTATTTATACGTCGTAGAGTCCCTGCCGGGTTATGAAACGACAGGGGAGAGAGCGCAGTAAGTCGCTTATAGGGCTGCTACTTGTAGCTGGTACCCCTTTGAACTCCTCTGTGGTGTTTGCTCTTGCGAGACTGTTTTCTAGGTGGTTCCAGTCAATGCTTGTTCTTATGAATAAGGAGCTTTTATGTTGTTCAGTGTTGGAATGTGCGACTACTACGGCGCGTGTGTTGTTTCTGACTTGTGAGTTTATAATGTTTGTGGTTTCACAATCCTGGAATGTTTTAGCTCTGATGTGTCTCTTAGGTTTTTGGTGTCTTATATATTCATGAGGCGGAATCGCTGGTATCTGCCCCTCAACCACTTTGTAAAAGAATATCAATCGCTTGTGTTGTGTCCTAGTTTGTAATAGTGGTAGATCTAAGTCTTCTAGTCATGCTTCCTTCTTCTCGTGACTTGTAATCTTTAGTAATAAAACGGGCGCCCCTGCGTTGTAGGTTCTCCAATTTGTTAATATAATTTTTGCTATTCGGGTCCCAGATGATAGCTCCGTATTCCATTATTGACCGGACTAGTACGATGTAGGCTGTTTTTCTACTTTCTCTCGGACAGTGTTGTAAATTTCTTTTTAGGAAGCCCAAGGTGGAGCTGGCCTTTTTAGTAACGTTGTTGATGTGTTCCTTCCATTTAAGGTATTCTTGAATTTTTACTCCTAAGTAAGGGTTGGAAAGTACCTGTTCGAGAGTATGGCCATCTAGTTTGTATGAACCCTGTATTTTCTTTCTGAGACTTAGCATATAACATTTTTTAGCGTTAAATCTCATTCCCCAGTATGTAGCCCATTTTTCCAGATTTTCTAGATCTTTCTGCAGGGTGTTTTGATCGTTTTCGTTGTTTATTTCCCGGTAGGGTAGGCAGTCGTCTGCGAAAAGTTGTACTTTGGGGGATACAGCGTTTGGGAGATCGTTAATGTGACAAAGGAAAAGCATTGGTCATATGACTGTCCCCTGTGGTACTCCTAATTCCACTGTAGTTTTATTTGAGAATTCTCCTTCTAGGGGTACGCGCATTTTCCGCTTTGTTAAGAAATATAGTATTGATCGAAAATCAAATATCAGATTTCAGGTTTGTTTTCTCCATTATTTATGTTAGAATGCTTAGTGTCTGAAAGCACTCCTTAATACTAGTAATTATAATTTTATTGGTACAATATGTTGAACTTTATGAACTAATTTAAATTGTGACCACCATTGCTGTGATCACATCGTAATTAAATGTGTCTCCACCTGTGCTTAGTTTGTTTGGTTTATGATGTTAACGCCACTTTCAACAATATTTAAGTTATATAGTGACGGTCAGTTTTATTGTTGGGGAAACCGGAATACCCTGGAGAAAATCACCGAACTGTCGCAAAAACGGGGTTCGGAACTCTCAAGCACTGATTACGCAAGTAGTAGAAAATCCATACTACCAGACGATCACAACTCCCCCACTTCTATATATGTGTATTCAGTGTCTATTTGCTAGCTTTGCGTGTACAACCCGCGAATCACTGTTTATTAAGATTTGTAACACTCAACAAGAGGGTATAAACATCAGAAAATAATTTGTCTAACAGGTTTTAAATTACACAAAGTTTGATCTTGAGCTGTGTGTATTTTACTTATTCATAATGTTCAGCATCATTTTTGGGTAATAATTTTTGATGACGTCATAGTAGCACGATTAGACGTTACGTCTTGTTTTTTTTTTGTATCTCTTGGCATTTTGCGTTTTGCAACTCACTAAGATGGTTGTGCCGTCGAAAATGTTTCCAATACTTTGTTTCAATGTGTTTATAGTCTCTATGAGGAAACATTGTGTTTGATTGTATATAAAACATAGATATATAATTTAGAACACACAACATGTTTCTGGAACAACATTCACCAGATTAGATTCAGGCTAATGTGTCAGACACACACATACTAACCATTACACCATACGACACGTTTCTAGAACAACCTTCACCAGGCTAGATTCAGGATAATGTGTCTGACACACACACTAACCATTACACTCATACGACACGTTTCTGGAACAACCTTCAACAGGTTAGATTCAGGATAATGTGTCAGACACATACACTAACCATTACACCATACGACACGTTTCTGAAACAACTTTCACTAGATTAGATTCAGGATAATGTGTCTGACACACACACAAACAATTACACCATAGAAAACACGTTTCTGGAGCAAGACACACCAGGTTAGATTCAGGATAATGTGCCAGACAGACACAATAACCATTACACCACATACGACACGTTTCTTGAACAAAATTCACCAGGTTAGATTCACTTGAATGTGTTAGTCACACACACTAACCATTACACCATACGGTACGTTTCTGGAACAACTGTCACTAGGTTATATTCAGGATAATGTGTCAGACACACACACGAACCATTACACCATACGACACATTTCTGGAACAACTTTCACTAGGTTAGATTCAGGATAATGTGTCAGACACACACACTAGCAATTACATCACAGACGACACGTTCCTGGAACAGCCTTCACCAGGTTAGATTCAGGATAATGTGTCAGACACACGCACCAACCATTACTCCATAGAAGACACGTTTTTGGAACAACCTGTACCATGCTAGATTCAGGATAATGTGTCAGACACACACACTAACAATTACACCATACGACACGTTTCTGGAACAACCTTCACCATGTTAGATTCGGGATAATGTGTCTGACAAACATACTAACCATTACACCATACGACACGTTTCTGGAACAACCTTCACCATGTTAGATTCAGGATAATGTGTCAGACAGACACACTAACAATTACACCACAGACGACACGTTTCTGGAACAATCTTCACCAGGGTAGATGTAGGATAATGTGTCAGACACACACACTAACCATTATGCCACCGACACGGTCTTAATGGGTAATAACAAAGACTGATTGGCTCTGGTCGTGTTAATACTTCCACGTAAAGTAGTATGTCTGTCTGTGGACTGTTATCTTGTATTAGTGAACTAACGCTAAACAATTCAGCTCAACATCGATAAAAAAGCAGCCACTGTCATAAAAGTATGTCCTTCCCTTCATGATATAGCAGGAATAATAATTCATTGTTCTCTTTTTAGGGGTTAGGGTTATAAAGTTTATCGACGCTTTGAAATAATAGTTCAGTTATGTCGTGGTGGTCAGTTTTATTGGAGCCGTGGAGGAAACTGGATTACCCGGAGAGAGAAAAAAGCTACCTGCCGCAAGTCACTGACAAACTTTATTACATTATGTTGTGTCGAGTACACCTTGCATGAGCGGGAATCAAACTGATAGTAAGAAACTGACAGTGCTCTCTTTTAGTTCAGCTAACAAAATGACAAAAACCTGCAATTAAATTAGGAGGAAAATAAAAAAAAAAAACTTTACGTATTTTCTTGATGCATAGTTCATTTTCGAAATACACATGCATATTAAAGCGATGCTAATTCCATTATTATAGTATATTTAAATGTTGCTAATGTAAAAGTACACAACACAACACGAAGGACGATTTGAAACATGCGGTGACCTTTCAGAACAAGATCTGTTTTAATATATACTCGATGCATGCATGCAATTTAAAAAAAATATATATATTATAGTAAATATTGCCAATTGAATCAAATATACTTTCTACTACAAAATGATTATTATATTATTCATCAAAGATGAAATATTAAACTTCAGGGTGTTTTCATTATTTGTGTTTAGTAGTTGAAAGCAGTCATTAATAATTCGTTCAAATTTTATTGTTACATTATTTTGATATTAATGAACTAAATTAAAGTGCGACCTCCATTGCTGTGATCACGTGTTAATTGATTTTTTTCTCTACCTGTGCAATCGATGTCTAGCTGCATGATTTGTGTATACCACTTTATAAAATAAAATATATACATCTAATTTAGAGCACACGATATGTTTCCGGACTATCCTTTATCAGGTAAACTCAAAGTCAAAATACTGGAAATCCTAATAATGTGAAAGTCTTTGCGAACTAGAAAATCAAAAGATATATACAAGATAGCCAAAAATCGGCCAAGGTCACCTATTGCTGATAGAGGAGAACTTAGTTTTAAAATAATTGCATTATGCAATATATATATATATATATATATATATATATATATATATATATATATATAGGAGCTGCTTCTGTGAATAATACATACATTGTGTATATCTTCTTAACCATGTCAGTACCGAAACACAGACTACTGAGCGGACGATACAACCGGAGACAAATAGTCACCAACAGAAATATGTTTGCCCTAATTCTGCATAATGTCTGTTTTTACATTTTTCCCCCGACTCCATTTTCCAATAAAACCCTACCGATGCAATATAATGGATATGGTGTTTAACGCCACTTTCAACGATGTTTCAGTTATATCGTGGCGGTCAGTTTTATTGGTGGAAGAAACTTGAGTGCCAGGAGAAAAACCACCGACCTGCCGCAAGTCACAAACAAGTTTTCAAGCACATATTGTTGTATCGAGTACACCTCGCTTGAGCGGGATTTCAACTCAAAGCATTAGTGGTGATATACACTGATTGCAGAGCTAATTGTAAAACCAGCTATCATACGATTACGACCAAGAATGCTCCTATTTGAATAAAATCATAAATGAATCTCTGCTTTTATATACAATGTATAATCGGCTACAATTCATTTCTTAAGAACATTATTTTTCTCTTGTAGGAAACGATTAACAATGTGTTCACATCTATACAAGAAAATATGACATTGGTGACCGCTTATTTTGATCTTGGAGTGCTAAGAAAAGGGGGCGAACGCAGTAAAAAAATGTACATGGACTGGGCAAGCGCATACAGATTTATTACTAATCCGTTGATTGTGTATACCGATTCTGATGATTTTTACAAATTTATGACGAAAGTGAGAAATGATTTTCAGAAAAAAACAAAAATATTTAAAATTGAAAGACAGTCCTTGTGGGCATTTCAATTAATTGATAAAATTAAAGCTGTATTTTCACAACCTGGCTACCCGAAACATAGCCCAAACACCATCATGCCAGAATATTCCGCATCACAACATGCTAAATATGCTTTAATTTCAAATGCTATTCGAGATAAACATTTTGAAAACGATTTTTATGCATGGATTGACATTGGATATTTTCGGGATAGTGTAAAATATAATAATTTTTTCCAGCTTTTGGCCCCACCCGAAATTGACAAAAATAAAATCGCTGTCACTCAGGTGATGGATTATACAAAAGGACTAACTCCCTTTAACATTTTTAGACATAACAATGTTTGGGTGGGAGGAGGAATGTTTATTGGAACAGCCAACCTGATATTGCAATTTGAACAATTATACAAGCGCGCAATAAATTATTTTTTAGACAAAAAAATAATGAATACGGACCAACAAGTCTTATATTCTCTGTATAGTCAGGAAGGGAGGCAAGCTTTAAAACCGGATATTGAACTCCAAATGTATATACCAGGGAAATATCCAGGTGATCCCTGGTTTTATTTAGGTTACCATTGTCGTAATACATTACCGAAAGACTTGTGCCCACCTAACAAAAGTAATTGCCTATCTAGAACTACAACAACAACCAAGATACCTAAATAAAGAGCAGAAATACAGACTACCATTATCGTAATACATTACCGAAAGACTTGTGTCCGTATAAAACAAGTAATTGTCTCTAGAACAACACAACTGCCAAGATGAATAAAGGAATAAATAAATAAATAAAAAATCAGAAATACTCAAAAACAAGCACTCACTGACTATGTTATTTATTGGAATTGTGCTAGTAAATGTTTTTTTTTTTTTTTTTTTCATTGTTATTTTGACCTTTAATCCTGATGACAACATTTTTGTTTGGATTTCAAAACCTCAGGCTGATGTATAACAGATGTATAATTACTATCCCATTAAATAAAGAATACTAAGAACTCCCAAGGAAATAGTAAATCTATAAGAAGCATATTCAAACACTTAAAACAACCCACATCGCTGTGCAACACAAAAGAGGAAACATGGCTATGAAAAGTTCACTATGAAAAAGCACAATTCTACATGTATATATAAAGTGTTGCAGTAATAGTATGGAGGATAATCGTGTAAGTACTCAATACAAGAGGGCGTCGTTGTCGTGATCGTATGGTAGTTGGATTTACAGCAACTACCTATGCAATAAGTACATATCAGCACTAACGTTGAGAGTTCGAATTCCACCCAGGCGAAGTGTACTCGATACAACATTATCCGATAAAGCTTGTGAGTGACTTGTGGCAGGACAGTGGTTTTCCCCGGGTACTCCGGTTTCTTCCACCAAGAAAAAAAAACTGTCAGCCACGATATAACTGAAATATTGTTGAAAGTGACATTCAGCACCATTAGCCATAAACCAAACATAATAGATAACTATGTGTATATCTACTATCTGGTCAAGACCACTGAAAGTGGCGTTAAACACCATAATCATAAACCTTACCTACCTTACCTACCCCATACCAAATCATTGTTGAACACAAGACATGGAATATCTTAGCTTGTTGCCATAATGCAACACAATAAGGAGCTCATCATCCCATTCATGAATGACAAATTAAAAGAAATGACAGAAAAGATAAATGTTATACTATGGTGAGAAGACATAATTTGAAGTTAAGTAAAAATGCTTATAAACAAGAGTTTGAAGATACCAAAATGGTCATCAGAATCCGTAAATCGAACAAGGACATACAACACAATGGCCAAAAGAAAAAAATACAAAAAGGACAAACAACGATCTACATTGCACATACAACTAAACTATTTTGATGTGTAACGCCACTTTCAGCAATATTTCAGCTATATCATGGCGACAAGTTTTAGTGGTGGAAGAAGTCGGAGTACCCAGAGAGAACCACTGACCACGGACAAGCAACTGGTAAACTTTATCACTTGCGGATGCGAGTCAAATGCACCTTTTTTGCAATCTACGAAGTATTAAAAATTACATACAAACATTATCCTTGGCTGTAGCATATTGCATTTTTTTGTATATGAAAAAAAATCAAAACGCGTATTTCAATCAAAACATATCAGTTTTGTAACATGCTGCAATATTCACTGCAATTGTCACTGGTCAAGAGTGAGTGAGTGAGTGAGTGAGTGAGTGAGTGA
>MJUT01052391.1:245935-285104 GCA_002080005.1 Gigantidas platifrons
TCAAGTGTTGGGTTTCTTAATATTGAGAATAGGGTAAAGCAATTAAGATTAGGACATGCACATAAAATCTATAACAACAAATGTCCAACGTATTTAAAAGATAATTTTATAAAAGTTAGTGAAAATCATGAATATAACACTAGATCAAGCCAATTCAACTTCGTTGTTCCAAAAATCAAAGGTGTGGACTCTTCAACTTTTTTCTTTAATGCTATTAAAGATTGGAACTCGCTTCCAAATAACATAAAATCAATAAAAGACCATAACGCTTTCAAAACAGTAATAAAACAACATCTTAAAAATTAATTACAGCCATATCTTTTAAAATATTATCAACTAAAATTGTGCCATGTGACCTCTTAACTCATTTTTTTTATTTTTTATTTTATTAAACAAGTGATATACACTAAAGGACCCCATTGGAAATAAGCGGAAACGCTTTAATGGGTTATCCTTGGAAGGATATCAACTTAAAGTGCATTTTAACCTTGATACATTGTTTTATATAATTTTATATTTGTATATTTTTAAACTACACTAGATTTAGTTGGTATCTGTCCTAAATGAATTTTACCTTTTACCTTTACTATGTTGATGATGTCACAATACCAACCCAGTTTATTAAGGATTGATCGCAAAAGTGTACGCAACCTGATTGAGGTTATTTCGAATGAACCGAACAAATAATTTCGATCAATACTCATAAATTAATTCAAACTTTTTTGTGTTATTATATTGAAAAATATATTATTTTTTAATATAGGGCTAACAATCGGAAATAAATTTAAATAACCTCAAAGTTGCCTCATTCAAAGAAATCAGCTGATGACAACGGCATGCGAGATAGGCGTCTATTTTTAGATTACTTTCATTGACAAATAACCTCAACTTTTTAAATTAATCAAAACACGTATAAAATGACATGTGTCTCTAAAATTAATTCATTCAAGCATAACCAAGAATTCCTCACGCGGATCATCAAATCAGACTGGAGTATTCAAATCAAATTAAATTGCAATTATTCAAAGAAGGTAAGATCATGAAAGACCAACCCAATCAGGATAGAAGTAATCGGAATAATCATGACTGTATTGTTTTCTCAGTGTTGAGTTTGGTTTAGCAGGCCATTTAAAATATGTCACTTCTCCATTTGTTAACCAACCTGTCCACCAACCGAATGACCCTACTGTTATTATTGAATGATCACATGAAGCTAAAATAGCCATATCTAACCCTCTCCTCCCTGTTGTTATAAATTCACTCGGAGGAGTTATTGGCATATGTTTGACTGCCCATTCCTGGTCTTGTGCTGACGCAACAATGAACAGTACACCACGGTAACGATGTTTATAGTATATGGTTGCCTTATGCAAATATTGAGGCGTGGCAACTTCGTATCCATAGTTACTAAGATATTTATCATTTATCATATCACCTCTGCGAATATGAACTCCCACTAAAGTTGTTGTATGTCTGGTTAAATTTCTTTTCAGTAATATTTGTTTAACTATTCCCTTAGCATTCCTGTCGATATGATCTCTGAAGATCAATTGTTTTCTTAATTTACTAGTGATCGTGTCAAAATACCTCCACGATTGAAGATATTGGCCAGCCCTGAAACTGTTATTTTTTATCAGTTGAACCATATTTCTATCGAATCCAGAAGATATATTTTCATTAAGTAGCTGCATGCTATTGCAAATGTCTGTGTTTAATCTAAGATCAACATTTAGCTTAAAAACCAAGTTTATTTCTGAATGACAATTCACAATGATATTCATATTTTTAGACATTGCAATTCCCAATACCGACGCAAACTGAAACATGTTATTTCCAAGACCTCCCTTGAAAGTTGGACACAGTATATGACCGCTGTTGTCATCATCTCTGACATGGGGATCTTCACATCTGCAATAGTAAATAAAGAAATAATAATTAAGTATGGAAACAATAATTTTGTGTGCATAGCAGTAAAAAGTGTGCCATATTGTGACGGTCAGATGAATCGATTGATCAAATTAGAATGCCAAAAGAGAAAGCCACTTCACGAAAGTCAATGACAAATATTATATCACATCAATGTAAACATTGTCTTGCCAGGAGGCCGAAACGCATCAATGTATTTGTGATACAATGTAGGCATGCATAGCAATGATAGAGATACAAAATGCATGTGATTACGACCGTGAGTCGTGATCCGGTATTGTATTTCGTATTGTCAAATCTACGGAGATCTAAAATTGGGTGAGAAATACATTATCTTTGGGGGATATGATGACTAAGTTGCTAGTTCAGGGAAATTGAATTATTTATCAAATATACCGAAAGTAAATACGTTAGATCTACTTGTTAAACACATCTAAGTGTGTTGTTGTTTGATATTTGATGCCACTTTCAACAGTATGTCAGCTATATCGTAGCGAACAGTTTTATTGGAGGGGAAAACCGGAGGACCCGGCGAAAACAATCGACCAGTCGCATTATGTTGTACACTTCGCCCTGATCCAGATTCGAACTCACAATATCAGTGGTGAAAGGCACTGACTGCTTGGGTAGTTGTAAATCCATCTATTGAACTATCAATGTCACGACGGCCCCGCGACAAAAATTTAAGCAGTGATGATCAACAAGGCATGTTTCCTACTCCAATTATGTCACAGTATCATTACCTAATAACTCATTTACGTCACAATACTATTACTTTTATACATTAAGCTCCGTCACTTTACCTGATGATATCTCTAATAATATAATCATCTCTTTGGTTCACACTGCATTGTTTTTCTTGTCTGTTTATAATTAAGGCAGTAATGGTGATACACACTATTATCACGATGATGTAATCTACAAATGGTGGAATTAATTACATATATAGACATTATACACATAACACTTAAAAAGTAAATTAACAGAAAATAAATGTTTATACATTTTTTATTAAGATTTCACATTAGAGATGTAGAGTATATAGAAATATCATAAGATGTGATTACCCTCCGTCCGTATTGGATCTACCTTCGCTCTACTGGATTCCAATATTTCTAAAGTGTCCTCACAAAAACAGTTTCACGAAACTTGTTTTTCAATGTGCTGCCATCTATTCTATAAACGGCAAATACCGGGCTAGTTACTCAAGGGATGGTGTGAATCAGATGTGGATTCTGAAGAACTCTAAAGATATGTTAGAATGAGCTTCAAATACAGGATACCACATATACAGATAGGTCTGGTTCATGCCATGACATATATCTCAATATTGACACTGAGGGGAGAGTACGAACTAAACTAGCAACATTCCAGCAGCACTTGCATATGGAGTACATATGTCTCACCCCATGGACAAAGTAGTCCACAATGTTCCCATTCTGAAATTTTTCTGTCTTACCCAACCCCTTGGGTGATACAACCTACACGATATTTTTCCCGCAACATTAGTAAAAACTGTGTCCACTTCGTGAACTTTCATATGATTAATTGACTGATTTGGACAAAATAGTCAATACTTGTGTTGAAATTCAATATAAATAAATGAATGGTTCAATTTTATTACCTTTAAATCCTACAAATTGTCGCAAATAAACCCAAATACTGCAATCCTCAAATCGGCCTCCAATATTCTCAAAAATATGGCCGTTTATCACTTTCTCAAATCGACATCCAATGACGTCACTGACGTATACTTCAAACGACGTCAATCCCGTTAGGACATGGTTTTGAAACAATGATGGAGAAGGGACAAGTCCAGAGTCAGAGTACATTGTACATTGTTTTACGCGTTGTTCAATATTTTAATTGTTAAAACTGGTTTATTCGTTTGAAAAACTGTCATTGATGAGACATTTCTATGGTTAAACTGTTGATTTTGCTTACAATAAAATTATTTTATTTAACGGCGTATTAATAATCAATAATCAATCAGAGAGCAGTAAATCGGCCATTTATTACGTCACGGAATGGGCACTCCAGTAAATTAATGCACAAGGTAAACAAAACAAAACACACGATCAGCTGTTTGTGAATCGGGATCATGGGGTGAGGAATAGAATCAAACACCGTGAAAAGTGCAAGACGGGGAAATCTCAGACACCCTCGGGTAAGATTCAAGTCGTCCCTGACTCGTGAAACCCTGGTCAGAGACGACTGAAATCTTACCCTCGGGTGTCTGAGATTTCCCCGTCTTGCAACCTTGCCGATGTTAGATTATATTTATCTCAGTTGATACGACATTCCAGGGCTTGTTGTCCCTATCAATATTTTCCTGATGAAGGTTTCCTCTTGGTTAAGTTGAAGTCATCACTTCTAACGTTTTGCCGTGGCCACCAAGACTTGGTAGACGTAATGAAATATATGTGTCGCAAATGGCCACGGATATGTTTTACGTGTCGTAAACACACCCCCGTCCTTTCCCCATTCGTGACTTATCACACGGTTTGTAGCTAAATTATAAGAAGGGTGACACTAGTGGTGTGGGAACTGCTTACCCTTACGGAGCGCTTAAGATGACCCAATATCCTCAGTGGGATTTGTATTACTCGAATCGTGTTCAATGTGCATGTATTGTCGATCGTTATTTGACCTTTTGTAATTTTTCCTATTGGTCATTGTGTTGTCTGTTCTTCTTCGATATACAAATTCTGATTACCCTTTTGCTATCTTCAAATTCTTCTTAGGGTAACAATCAATCTATCCTCATGCAAGAGCAATAAAACATTTGACCTCTCTATCCTCTACAAAACTACCCCCACCTAAAGCTAAAATACCTATTAAAAGAATAAGTTCAGCTGTGTTTCATGTCTTATTTATGTTATTTGTGTTGGTTTGCGTATAGTGGCTTCCAAAAAATATTGTGTTGTATTGCTTTTTGTTTTTGTTTTTTATTTTTTTTGTCATCTTGTGTGCCCTGAGTAGCCAGCTTCGCTCGACTGTCCAGTTTTGAATGCCCCTTTGTTATTCTCTAACGTTTATTTCAAAAGAAAACAATGACCAACGTAGATACAAATTTCTCACTAAAAAGATAAGCTAGTTCCTATTTTATAGAGAGGGAATATATTATTGTTTTGTACCCCCTTCCCCCCATACAAGACAAGAAAAAAACAGGCACTTTTTCCCCGAAAAAATATATTCATATCTCTTCAGCACGGTTCAAACTGTATTTTCATCTATACAACCACGATTTCACTACATAAGTATTTTTAAATTAATTCATGTATACTATTATGTTAGCTAACGATTTAACTATCGTGCACCTTTCACGGTGTTGAACTCTTTTTTTTTTGCCTCTCTTCCAGTCAGTGTTTGCATACTTTGAGTAATTAATGAAGTGCTCTCCTTTGTTAGAAAGAAATGATCTCTATTCGACCAAATTTTAATATAATTATTAAATACATTTAAAATACTGCCAAGACACGGATGCATATGGATAAATCGAATATTTACTGCAGCAATGGGATACTAATGCGGGAAAACGCTCGATGGAGTGTAAACAAAGCAATTAGGTGTTCAGTGAGAAATAAAATCAAACACCGGATAAAGTACAAGATATGGAAATCTCCGACACCCTTGGGTAAGATTCTCCTATCTTGTACTCCCCCGGTGTTAGATTCTATATATCTTGTCATCGGAAGGGACACATGCTATTTTGTAGAAAATCAATCTGATTCTACCAAAAAGTATGTGATATCATCAACGTGACAGTACATATGTGTTATGCTTGGTACACTTGTTTTTCAACAGACAGGCGGAATACCTATCGATACAAAATATTCTCCTCCTCTTCTCGCCGACCTTTTCCCTTATTATTATCCAGATCTCAAACAGGGGCTACTGAAGAAAAAACGAAAAGACGCTAAACCCATCCTTCAATTCCACGCTCCACTATACAGATGATGTCAGTTCACTATATAATTATATGTTTGGTGATTTTATTGATCGCATCTATCCCATTGAGCTTGTAGTAAATTATACATCATATCCAGACAGAATTGATTCATACCTGCACATTGAAATTGACAGTGGTGACCAGTAAAGAACGAAATATTAGGAAAAAAGAGAGGATTTCAATTTTTCCATTGTGAACTTTCAATTTATTTGAAGAAACATGACAGCAGCACCTGTATATGGGGTAAATATATCTTAGTTGATCTGATATTCTACAGATTGCAGATCATATCAGAATGTCAGATTGCAGCTAACAACGATGCTACAAAGCAAGGGTTCCTGGTGGTTAAGTTGAAGGCATTGCCACCATGGCTTTATCATCCGTGACAGAATATATCTTTCACAATTGACCATGAATATGTTGCAGTTGTGGTAAGCACTTCCCGGTTCTTTCCTCATAGATGACTTATCATCATATTTGCAACTGGAGCAACATGTCGGGTGGCATTAGTGGATTAGGAACAAGGGAAAAATCAATACCCATAGTATGTATGTATGACCTTTGAATTTCCTGGATTGGAACGTGTGTTATGGGTATCAATTATACCCTTTACTACGATCTTTCAGAACATATTTGGAACATTTCCAGCAGTGTGCTATGTTTGTTTTGGTTTTTAATTATATTACCACAACTGCAATTTATTGATCTTAAACCAATAAATTGAACTTTCCTGTAGATAATTAAACATTATTACAATCTATACTTACTAACGTGGCACGATAATTTCTGCATTTTGTTTTCATTTCGCATCAGTTGATTTGACAAATGGTTGCAATAGATATAAAATAATTGAATTAAATTGTAGCAATATTTTAGCAAAATGTTCTGAAACCATTATTGAAGAATACATACGGCATATTGCGTTCATATACCAACACATGGTGTTTTACGCGACTTTGATAATTACTTAGAAGGGGAGCATACTACATGTAAATACACTTTCATATTTAAACATGAATAAAATGAAAGAAGAGTCCCGCAGATAACCGGAAATTACTACGTAATATCATGTTCGGTAAGGTGGCCACATTATGTAATGTAAAAACAATGTCATATTTAATGTGTTTAATCATATTTGAAATTAACGAACAGTCCCACAAATAAAAATAGCATGTTCTGTGAGGTAATAGTATCACGTGACATTAACTTATTTGTGATTTTTAACTTACTTCGATGGATCTTATTCCTTCCGGAAAATAACGATACGATACAAAATATAAATGATCCTGATTTCATATCTCTGTGAGTTGAGTATGTAGTATATATCAGTGTTATTAAATGTCTTATTGCGTCACGTAGAAGAACTGCGTACCGAGTTACATACACAAGCCAACAGTATATAGACTTCTGAATCATTTTAACATTACTGCCAGCGTGTTTATTATCTATGACCATTTGATATTAATACCTCTGTGCGCATAGTCTTACATTTGTACTATATGTATTCCGTTACGGGTTTGTGAGTTTTTGTTTGCCATAAGAATCACATACATTTGTATTCACAATAAATCATATTCTGATGTCAAGAATAAGATAATGCTGTATATGTGTTATCTTGTAATCATCCATGACTTATCACAGAATGTGTAACTAGATTAACGCGGCGGGCGTCACTAGTGCAGCAGGAACTGCTTACCCTTCAGAATCACTTGAGTTCATTCCCGATGTTTAGTGTTACTCGATGTTTAGTTTTATATGTATGTTTTGTAGGTCGTTGTTTGTCCTTTTGTACTTTTTCTTTCGACAATTGTATTATGTTTTCTTCTTCGATATACGGATTATGATTATCCCTTTGGTATATTCAAACTTTTCTTAATTGTGTTAATGTGATAACCTCCATATTTAAATTAACTGTTCATACACGACTTTCCTCGGTGTGTGTATGCAATAAATACTTCTTAATCGTCACATTCGTAGTAATTAGTTGCCACTGCCACTTTTAAATATAAAATTATATATTTATAAAATCTCAGAATATTAAAATTAATCAAGTTATTCACAGTAAATGGAAACATGTTGACAACTCATTTCTTAAACTTGTTAACAATTTAGAGGAACCGACGTTGTGAATTGACATTGCACACTGTTATAGAGTAATTTGATGATTATTAGCTTCCTTCATTGTCAGTCAAATGCAAGATCATCAATCTAAGTAAGAATGACCGTCATTCGTTTGTTATTTATCATGACTCGATATTCAACATAGATCGATCCGCCAGTTATTATGTAACGTACACTGATTCAATATATGTCTATGTAGATGCATGTAATAATCATTGTCTTGCTTTTAGTCTCGTATCGAGATAACAATTCTATATATCATATTACCTATTGATGTAATAATTTATTTTATTATATGACTTCAGATAATGTCTTTTCTGATTGGCTGACGTCCCTATAAACATTCTTTGATAAAACGTTAAATTCACCAAACGCGACATAACGCGCGGTGATTATAGCATTTATTCATCTCGCGCGACGTAACGCGCGGTGAATATAACATTCAAACGTCTTCCACCATACGAAGCCAAATGAAACGTCGTGATAAAAGCTTATTTTAAAGGTAAAATCAACATATAAAATGTGTTATATAATAAAACAATTAATGACTTTCAATTCGATGGATAGAAGGATTTATTAACCCAAGAATAATATATTTGGGCCTCGGTAAATATAATGTTCCTGGGTTATTAATCCTTGTGTCCACCTCATTAAAAGTCATTAATTGTATAATATGGATATGTGTGATTGAAAGCGATTCTACCCATTCGTTTAATCCTTATGCGCACTTCGGTCACTTATGGTCTTATTTTGATATTCAAAATCTACGATTAGTTATACTATCTATAATTGCCTGCAGTATGTAAACATTTAGATTTATATTAATAAAACACACTTCATAAGAATTTGAATGCTGCACAAATCCATCATAATAAAGAATGCCCGGGGCAGGGTTTATTTTGAGCCAAAATATCAGAAATCATGCTTCATAAAGTTGTCGTAGAATACTTTGATAATTAATCATAAGTGTTCAGTGGAATGCTATCAGCAGCTATGATGCAAGTTTTAATGACCCACTACTTATCATGTCTGGTAATGCTATTACTTCCCAGCTTTCTATATAAATGTTTAGTACACTGATTACTTTCTGAAAATAGGTACAGATGGTAACATTTTCAAATGTAGTTTCTGTAGAAGATGTCGTTTGGCACCGATTGTACATAGCTTATATTGAATATCTGTGTCACGATGACCACGGATATGTTCAACTTGTCGTCAACATTTCGCGGACAGTTCCACATGCATAATTTATCACTGGGTTTGTAACTAGATTAAAACGACGGGTGCCACTAGTGAAACAGGAACTTCTTACCATTTCGGAGCACCCGACCTAATACCCAGTTTTAAGTGGGGTTCGTGTTGCTCTATCTTTAGTTTGATAAATATCTTGTGGTTATCGCTGTGTGTCGTTGTGTCCGTCTCTCGGCATTGCGGATTCTGATTATCCCTTCGGTATTTTTAAACACCTATTGCAATAATATTGGACTTGGCTATCATGGTACATGACAGCTAAAATAACCAATAATTGTTAAATTAAAAAAGTAATAGGATAAGCAACATGTTTACAACTTAGAAACGCATCTCTCTCTCTCTCTCTCTCTCTCTCTGTATGTGTGTATGTGTGTGTGTCATATGATAATCACTTCTCAAATACAATTACCTACTTTTCATGATGCATTTGTTTGATGATGTTAATCAGAATCGTAAATTTTATTTTTTTCATAATAATGACTCGTCCTGTCCGCTAATGCTACTCGATAAAACCACACCTTACTATTTATCCTGTAATCTTTTCTTTCCATGGTGTAAAACAAACTTTATCCATTATGTTGGTTTTGCTTCTTGTAAGCATATTGGAATGGACAAGAAAGAAATGCAGCATGACGTTGACAAACATGTGGATTTGATTTGATTTATTTGTTTGAATGCAAGCTTTGTGGACTTTTATCCCATTCAATTTTCTAAGAAATAAAAAATAAAGATGATGATGAACTACTAACTTCGGATGCATAGTGTGGAACAACAATGAAGACACATAATAGGAAAACACAAGAAAGCGACGAGCATTACTAATCCCCACAAAAACATCGGGGGGAACTCTGGTGCTCACGAAGGATAGGCAGTTCCTGCTTCTTATAAGATACCAACTGCATCACTCATGCATGTTTGTGAATAGTACATAGCCTCGTAGCTTATGTACAAGTAGATATATGCATTTTAATATCTCTGTCGTGCGCACTGAATTGGATAACTATGTTTTCATTTCTATGATCTTACAATTATTTTGTAGAATTTCTGACATGGTTTGTTTTTCATTCAGCTGTTAATGTGCCCTGTTGTATGAATTGTAATGCTGTATTTGTATTACTGCGATGCCAGAACTACCTATATACTCGACAGGCTGAAGCCTAGGACCTCAACTTGTAGAGGGCCTCCGGCCAAGGTGTAAAATTTGTTAACAATGTTATAGTATTTTCACACTGATGCTGTCACAACGTACTGTACTTTCGCTCTTTTGTAATTGATTAAGCACACTTCTATCTTCCTCCAGTCGTGAAGTTATAGCCTGCCTTCGATCAAATGCATGGACCGTACAACCGTATGTTCATGGAATGTCGTCAATACAATTAAAATCTAAATATATCCTGATATATAAGATAAAGGGAGATAACCTGATTAAGAAGAGATATCTTGATCATCAAAACTAAATTCTCAATCTATCCTGATATATAAGACACCTACCAGGATTTGCCTTGGGTAGTGTCATGTTTTAAAGCGATATACTATACAAATACAGCCTTTCAATGAAGCTGATACAAGTTTATATCGACCTAAGGGATGCATATCGACCGAGGACATAGTTCAAGGTCGATATTCATCTCTAGGTCGATATGCAACTTGTATGGACTTCATGGAAAGGCTGTATTTTTTATGTTATTAATTGATAATTTTTGTTCAATGCCCATCACGTGGTGTTCTGTTATTTGGCAGGTTGACTTTTGCGGATTGCACGGTTATTAAAAATAGATTTGATTTGTTTAATGCCCATCACATATTTTTTATATTATTAAATGCCACGTAAAACATGAAACAGACAATTTACAAATGGATATTCATCCAGGACTAGGTGTACTTGCTACTGGAAACTAGAACTAAAGTAAGACAACGGAAGCAAAATGTGCACAGACGACGACTGCGCCATACCATAATACGATCGTATAAAAATAATATAAGACCCAAACTTTAACAACAAACAATCTATTCAACAGGAATAACAATAAAACAAAAATGTATGTAGTGACATGAATGATAATCATTTCCTAGGGAAAATGTTATAGTTTATGGTAATATTTTGACAATTTGTAATCATTGGTACTGCAAATTGACACATCGACTTAGAAATGGGTACATTACTACATGTTTCTTGTGCAGGAATATCACGAGATTTAAGAAAGTCATCTACACCATGATTGTCAGGTAACATATCATTTAATACAGTCTCTGTCTGCAAACTTGACAGTGCTTGAAATTCAAATGAGTTGCCAAATGCAGTACCAGAATTATGATCAATCGTAATATTACTCTGAGAAAGAGACAACAAGTCGATATTAGACGGCACGGTTGTTGGTTTTAATATACTGTGGTAGAATGAGCGGTTTTAGCACCTAGTGTTTCTGTCTTTTCTGATACTCCTTAGGTGTTTTCACTTATAACTTTGGGCATACGCTTCTTTGTATTCACGGACGTTTTACCAGAATAAGTTTTCAAACTCGTCTCCGATTTGTGTCCTGTTATGCTCATTATCTGTCTACTTTGGAATTCAGCTCCATCTAACACGTGTACAGATGTAGCCCTACAAGAGTGGTTTGTGTATTCCTTAGACAAATTTGCAGCGCGACTGATTTCTGTCATAAAGTTTCCAAGTTTATTGTGTCCAAGTGGAACATTGTTGTAGTGTATTCCATTGATAGGAGTGGACCTTGGTTGTTGAAACAGTTTATCACACTTCGGATTAAGATTATGGATATACTTTACAAATGATCTCACTGGACATCTATTACTTTCTGAAAAAATAAAACAGAACATTGTTTCAATAAACATGATAAATATTCATTTCCATGACCAATGAAAAAATAATATTCACATTATTTTTTTTTTTTTTTGCATTGGCATTTGTTATTTATTTATATGCAACAGTTTAATAATTCTGTTACAGTTTTGCTTTGTTTGAGGGGCCATCAATAGCTTGCCATGCGATGTGGGTTTTACTCATTGTTGAAGGTTGTATGGTAACCTGTTTTTGTGTTTAATTGCAGCATTTAATCGGGTGGTTATGGGTTGTTGTCTCGACATTTACCCCATATATCTTTTTACTTCTATTTCTAGATATATTTACCTTTGATCTCGTACATTCTCCCACCAGCCGACTTTTCCGAGTCATTTTGGTGGTTCCTGGTCCTCTCATCAGTAGTTTTATAAAGAAACATCATATCAGCTGAACCTTGCTGTACTGCAAAGTCCTTCATTGTTAAATTTGCTTAATTCTCCCTGTCCCATCTGCCAAAATATATCATAATGTCTACAAAAACCTGTAAATAAAATAGAACATAAAAGCTTAATAACGTTAATGGGCTATTTACATACAACTTACATGTATGTTACATGCATGGGTGTCTTGCAGTGGGCAAAACAAAACAAAAAATATAATTTATTGTAACCATGTAATAGTATGTACATTTTTGGTGTTAATTTTAATAATATTTCTTTAACAATCATCGAATTAAGCAGTGTTGTTTAACGCCATCTTTAGCAATACTTCAGCTATAACATGGCAAGAACCATTAATGATATCGGGGAAATTATTCGTAACAGAGATATAAAACAAAACCAAAATTATATAAAACCATAACAATATTTTTCATTATATACATCTAATCCATAGTTTGGGCCAGCATCCGGCAGGATTCAGCTAGTGTCAAACCCTACCAGTGAATTCAAACATATATGACATTTACCTTATACTGTAGAACTTGAGAATCATCTCTGTTTCTTGAAAAATAGCTGTACATTTGGAGATCCTCGTCTGCTATTGATGGATAATGTTCAATGGCAGCCAATCCAACACGTTTGAGCTCCTTTCCGATACACTTGAAGGCCTTTATGGATTTTTTAAATGCACCACCCTTAAAAATTGCAATATCCCTGTTTTGGTTAAGATGGCGTTGAAGTCCTTGACGATAAGAGTTCATTGTATATTTTTTATACAACTGTCCACTTTTGTTTCTGATCTCAGGTAAAAGTCGTTGATCACGCAACATTTCAAATTCCAACCGCAGATTTTTTTCAGTCAAGTACTCCCTGAGCATTTTAACCGCTGTGTGCGTCTGCCTTTTCATGTTTTTGCATCTAGGTTTTACATAATCTCATCCATCTCATCTTTATCTAAAGACGCAACACATTTCTGTCCGGCAATGGCCATTTCTGTTTATTTGTCACTAGCAGCCGATCAATAAAACTGAAGTAACGTCATGACAAAATTGAATTTTTTAATCTATTTTTAGTAACCGTGCAAAAGTCAACCTGCCAAAATACAGAACACCACGTGATGGGCATTGAACAAATCAAATAACCGTAAAATTATCAATCAATAATATATTATAATACATATAACTATACCATACAGGTAAAACAGTGCAATTAACATGATTGGATATTAAATTCGATCCGAAACATTTTAATCTGCATAATAAATAATACAACTAATTCACGGAATGCATTGTGCAATATTTTACTCGTGTATCGAAGTAGACCACACTGGTCAAAAGAATTGATTTTATTTTTTAATGAATTATGTTTGTATATTGATTTAAGTAACTTTCTATCAATTTTATTTAACAAGATACGGTACTACAGTTCAAGCTTTTTGGTTGTATGTTGCCACACCTATGGATTATTTGGCCTTGCAATCTTTTGATTTGATAATTCATTATGTTGGTTATTCCAGGAACGCGTTATGCACATTTAAATTGACTTCTCTCATTATGACGTCATGTTAACCCCGCTGAACCAGTTGTGGAAAAATCTGTTATCCTCTAGAGGGTTACAATGTCTCGTGCCTTTCCCCGCATTTGACTCGTTTGACTCGTTTGACGGCTTTTGAAATAAAGTTCGTGTTAAATGATGGGAGAAACAAATTCTCCTGCAGTTGCCCATGTGGGTTACGATATTTCTCTACTCTCGAGAGCTAAATTACAAATTTTAACCACTCGCCTAACGGGTCGTGGTTAACACGTTTAATTTAACTCTCTTGAGAGGAGAAATATCGTAACCCACAGTTAACTGCAAGATAATCTATATATCTACGTTTCATAGCGACAACTTGGTAGATACCTCTGCTGGGGGATTATGAGTCAACTAGGATATCATCGGTATAGCATTCAGTGTGTTGACACTAACATGGTTTATTCGATTATCTAGTTTTGAAATATGCAGTTCCCAAATAATGTAAGTACCACCCTTCCGGAGCACATGTTTTCACCCTCGGGTTTCAGTGGGGTTCGTGTTACTCGATGGTTATTTTGATATATATTGTGCTGTATGTTCTTCTTCGATATACGATTCTGATTACCCTTTAGATTTTCAAACTTTTCTTGAGCTGATGTTCTCCTTCCTCACACATGCATGTAAGTGATTTCTCAATGCTTCCAGTGTACATGATGACAGTTATTATAGAGACAAATGGTGCGCAGTTAATTTTAAATCTACGTTTTTACCTCTGCAATATTGTATTATCCATTATATTATTGCACTCATGATATAAAATTATCTAAAAGTTATTATAAGGGAGTATCGTATCAATATTTGACTCGAAATATAAAGGAACCAACATGAGAACGGACATGTTCGTCTTTCATTCTCATTAATACTTGGTCTTTCTGAATGAGGACTGCTCCCTGAGGTATCCATGAATATCACTGAATACAAAATTAAAATGGAACTGCAACATTAATCTCTGAAATGTAATACAGTGTATGACTTGTAAATAACCTACAATATGCATAGCATGTTTAACGCAATATATACTGCGACATTGTTGAAATGTATGTTCCAAAATGTATGCACATTGTTATACGATATGCAAATATAAAACAAAACACCACACCGTCCAAACAATTCCAACAGTTAATTAGAAAATGTGGAAATAGTCAAACGTTTGACTCCCATCACACATAAAAACATTATATGAACATAATGGCAAAAATGAAAAAGGACAAATGGACAGGTTTAGGGTTACATGGTACATTTGTATATCTCTTCCTTCCCTTAGATGCATGATACATGTATATATCACTCCCCTGCCTTAGATACATGACGCATGTGTATGTCAATCCCCTGCCTTAGACACATGACACATTTTTAAATAGTCCTCGCCTTAGATACATGACACATGTGTATATCACTCCCCTGCCTTAAATACATGACACATGTGTATGCCACTCCCCTGCCTTAGATGCATGACACATTTGTATGTCACTCTTCTGCCATAGATGCATGACATATTTGTGTAGCACTCCCCTGCCTGAGATACATGACATATTTGTATGTCACTCCCCTGCCTTAGATACATAACACATTTTTTAAAATATGCCTCGCCTTAGACACATGACACATTTGTATATCACTCCCCTGCCGTAAATGCATAACACATTTGTATGTCACTCTGTCATAGATGCATGGCATATTTGCGTAGCAGTCCCATGCCTGAGATACATGACATATTTGTATCTCCCTCCCTTACCTTAGATGCATGAAATAGTTGTGTAACACTCCTCTGCCTTAGATACATGACCCATTTGTATATAACTCCCCTGCTTAGATACATGACACATGTGTATATAATTACACTGCCTTAGTTACATGCTGCAAGTGTACATCATTCCCTTGCCTCAGATACATGCCACATTTGTATAGCACTCCCCTGCCTTAGATACATGACACAGTTGTATATCATTCCCCTTCCGTAGAAACATGACACATGCGTATGTCATTCCCCTGCCTTAGATACATGGCACATTTATATATCACTCCCCTGCCTTAGATACATGACACATTTTTAAAATATTATCCCGCCTTAGTTACATGACTCATTTGTTTATCACTCCCCTGCCTTAGATACATGACACAGTTGTATATCACTCCCCTTCGGTAGATATATGACACATGTGTATGTCACTCCCCTGCCTTAGATACATGCCACATTTATATATCACTCCCCTGCCTTAGATACATGACACATTAAAATATTCCCCTGCCTTTGATACATGACACATTTGAATATCACTCCCCTGCCTTAGATACATTACACATGTGTATGTCACTCCCCTTCCTTAGATGCATGACATATTTGTGTGACACTCCCCTGCCTAAGATACATGACACATTTGTATGTCCCTCCCCTACATTAGATGCATGACATATGTGTGTAGGACTCCCCTGCCTTAGATACATGACACATTTGTATGTCACACCCTCATAATTCATGGAACAGAGAAGAACTGCAATAATTGTAGATTATAGTTATATGATTAAACACAATTCTAAAATCACGGTTTGGTTTGATAAGGTTGTGATATGCTAAATTAAAAATCCATTGGCATACCAGTTCCAAACTCTAATAGAAACATAGCACAAAACTACCACACTGGAAGAACAGTAGCGATAACAGCGTAATGTCGTCGATATTATATATTTTCAGCCTCAAACTGGGAGACATTGACGTTAAAGACTAGCGAATCAATTGTACGGCGACAATTGATTCCCTACCTTCTAAATGTCAATGTGTCCCATTTTAAGGCTGATAATATTTTGGTACGAACTTGATTGCATAAAAATTATTGTTCTGTATTGTATTGACCAATATAAGTTGATCTGTGTGCTAATTGTTTTGTTTGTGTAGCTATCAATAAACTTCATTCATAACTGGCTTTTAAGAAATTTTCCCATCGTTAATAAGGTTAAAATACCGAATATAGCCAATGAAAAGATCTCATTTCAGGTAAATGTAGCTGTAGATAAACTTCATTCATAATTCCCATCCTACAACATATTTTCTGTAGACACATCGGCTGATAAAATGCCGACTGTAGCCGATTTCATTTGAGGTCAAGTTCGTACAAAATATCCTATCTGACACCATTGTAATTTAACACTTTTCAACACTCTGGAAATGCAATCTTAAAAAAGTTGTTTTTTCATGAATTTCATTCAAATATTTTTCAAGCGTTCTTTTTTCATTTCTCGGTGTTTTCATTTAATTACAAAGCACAGTAATTGCTCAGAAATAGCAGCTTAAAATGACATGATCAGCTAAATGTAACGTAGTCAGGAACAATGTGAATTTGTATCGATTGTATTTTCCAATTGCCTAATGTGTAAATAAACTGTTGTTTTTCATTGGATGGAAAGAATTACGTAAGCAATTGTCATTTTTCAATAAGCAGGAGCTGTATGGAAACGATCGTACGTATTTTTTCAGCAATTTCCGCACTTTGTCCCAACGTTTTTTGCTCACGAAAAACTTCTATAACTTGTCGTCTTATTTAATATCTGTATTTCTGCATAGAATTCAATAGAAGTCATAATGTTATTAATTCAAAATCTCAGCTTTCCAATGATATCAAACATGACACTTGAATACTTAGAACATCGAAGCACAAACTAAGCAATTGAGAGTTGGTTTCCCGTAGTGTCCCTCATGTTTGACTTCCGGAAGTTAAACTCTTCGATAATTTTTTCCCTTGAAATGCAAGCACCTGTCCTGACAGAAATGCACAACAAATGCACAACACACCGATAATATGCATGAGTACAAACGATGGTAAGTTTTAGCGAACATATTTCACCTTTTATAACGATGAACATTATTTTTTTTATCATCATTTACAAACAAACCAAACAAAAAAAATAATACAGTTTACAGGATAAAGTCATAATTTTTTTTTCAATGTTTACATTCGTTTCAGTTTTTGTCACTGCTAGTGCTAGGTTAGTTTTTAGCATTTGATTATTCGATTTTAAGTTCATAACAGACTATGACAGGAGGGATAACTCTTGGGTTATAAGGGTAAGGGTAAGGGTATACATATATTTAATCCTTGGATATGAGTAGCATAACAAATCTCACAACGGGTTCTAAAATCATACTTCACTCTTCAGGCTTGGAAAATATTGAAATCATATATCACATGCACAACATAGCTTAGTTTTTTGTTTACAGATTAATTAGGCAATCATCTAAACATTACGCTCATTTTCGATGATCTTTTTATGTATCAGACTTATCCAGATCATCATTCATAACATATTAGGCAACATTTGATTATCAAGGGGGAGCGGGTCAGTATACATTGATTTATTTAATATATGTTTTTCGACATTAAAAGGCATCCACTATTAATAACAAAATACTTGGGATTGATCATGAAGCACTACGACTATTGAAACCTTTTTTTTAAGGAGGCATATAGTCGAGTGGTCCAGGTCGCTGGACGTAAGGCTAAGCGAATGGTGCTGCAGTGTATCAATGGTGTGAGTTCAAATCCCGTCGAGGGAAGAACAAAAGTTTGACAGCTTCAAAATCTAATTCTAACACTGTTTGGTTTAATTTTCAGACGTATATTTAATATTTAGTATTAACATAGTATCACAGGTTACTTTCAGATCCAGTGTGACAGATATATGGTATGGTTATCACTTGCGTAGACGTTTGCATAATATACTTTATTTCCCGTGACTGTATATCCACTTGAACTTTAAGCTGATACTTGTAAAGAACCCCATTAGAAATAAGTTGAATGGCTTTCAAAGGTTATCATCGGTAAGAAAGTGTTCAGCAGTTACAATGAGTGGATTGAAGTTTCTGTTAATGATGGCAGTTTTATGTTTTATTTTTAAATTAACGAGACATTTTTAAACACTTGTGTATAATGTTGAAAATTTTAAACCTAAATATATTTTACGCTTATAATAAATTCTTCATTATCCTATACAATATATTACAAATTGCTGAGTTAGATTGTTGTCAAATGATAATACTAAGTATATATATATATAGCATCTACACACGCTTATACACATGTCTTACATCTGTCCATATAGTATATCCTTACGAAACAAGGTAACACTACGACTATTGAAGCTCTTTTGTTAAAGAGTGGATGTAGTCGAGTGGTCTAGGCCGCTGGACGTAAGGCTAAGCAAATGGTGCTGCAGTGTATCAATGGTGTGAGTTCAAATCCCGTCGAGGGAAGAACACAATTTTGACAGCTTCAAAATATAATTCTAACGCTGTTTGGTTTTATTTTCAGAAGTATTATATATATATATATATATATATATATGTAAGACTCAGTTCGACGTCCGTACTCAAATAGATGTCCAATCCTCAAATCGACGTCCAATCCTCAAATCGACGTTCAATATGAGGTCACGAATGTATACTCCAAAATACGTCACACCCGTTAGGACATGGTTTTGAAACAATAATGGGGAAGGGACAAGACCAGATTCAGAGTACATTGTACATTCTACTTTAGCGGACCCTAACCCTAATCCTACCTTAGCCCTAACCCTAAACCTAACCGAAACCCTAACCTTAACCCTAACCCTAAGCCTAACCTTAACCCCAACCCTAACCCTAAACCTAACATTCACCCTAACCCTAATCCTAACCCTAACCCTAACCCTAACCATAGTCCTAACCCTCACCCTAACCTTAGCCCTAACTCCAACCCTAACCCTCACCCTAAACCTAACCTTAACCCTAAATAATATTAATAAAAGGGAAAATGCTTTAAAAACACAAAACAAAACAACAACTTTAAGAAACAGTTAAAAAAAAACACGCAAAACAAAACTGTCATTACAATTATTTTTGACGGCAAACTTTGATCGTACAAACGGACCTATTGTAGATATGCGAGTTTGGAAAGGAAGCCGATTTGAGAATATTCTAAAATTGGACCTTGATTTGAGATAATGACGTCAGTGGACGCCGATTTGAGGAGTGGGCGTCGATTTGAGTCCGGACGTCGATCTGAGTCTATCATATATATTAGATGGTAAACAAATACACAAAAATGGCTGAAGATAGATATCCACACACTCCCACAGATGTTCATGTAGTTGTTACCTTAAGCTTAGATAGCCCCTTCATGATTATTTATCAAAAAGTGTAGAAATATCATCTAAATGTACTAATGAACAAATGATAATTTCTATTCACACAGTATCTTGCCATTACTGATTGTATATATACTTGCGAAGAACAAAAATAGTTTTATATCAATATATTTATTTTAATCGAAATTGTACCAAGCATTTCATTGTAAATAACATTATATATTTTGGGTCTAGGACAAAAGCTCCAGGGACAAACGGCCATGACAAAGGTATCAGTTAATGTTTGTTTTCCCATATTTGTTATTGTTATTTTTTCTGTGTCGTCGTTTAGCTGTTCAGATGTGTAAACCTTTCCTTGTATTTTCTATTGAGAATGTATGTCATAGACTAAGAATGAACTAACATAATCTAGTATAACATGATATTTGTCTTGGTCCTATATAATTGGAATTTGCTATTGAGATTTCCATGTTCAGAGACTTGATATCTAGAGAAGGCTCTCAAATCTACTTGAAAACAATTGTGTGATTTTTAGGGTCCAGCGCATAAGTAGGACATGACCTCATTCATAAAATAATTCATAATACATAAATCATAGTAAGCTGAAAATATAAAGGCTACATTAAATGGTAAAAACAATTAAAATTGTGCAAACAAAATATGCAAAAAAAAAACCTTTATAAATTGAACTTGAGTTCAAAAGTCAAAACCATATGTGAGTCGTGATAGTCTCGTGACGATGTACACAATTACCAAATATCAGATTAAAGTAAAACAGATATGATCTAGACAAATCTTCTGTTCACAGCTTTCTGAATTGTAAAGTTCAAATTAAAATAGCACACCACGATTGAATACTGAGGAGGCACTGTTTTAGTGGACTAAAACATATGCCTCTTCTTCATCTATAGAAGTCACTCTGGTAAAGGAAATGCTCAACAATAATAGTCTATATCTACGCTAACTCATTTGTGATATATGTGATGGGCTTTTACTGGATATTCAGTTATTTGACCTTGAGATCAAAGGTCATGTTCATATATGATATGGGTGATGCATCGTATCCGTGATCGTAATGCAGTTGTATTAATCACTTATCACAATCAGTGCCTATCACCACTAACGTTATGCGGTGTACTCGCAACAACATTATGGGATAAAGTTTGTCGACGGCTTGCGACAGGTCTGGATTTTTTTCTGGATACTCCGCTTTCCTCCACCAATAAAACTGACCGCCATGATATAGCTGAAATATTGTTGAAAGTGGCGTTAAGCATCATCAAAACCAACATATATGATATTAATAATAATAATTATAATAATAATAATAATAACATCACACAAGAAAAAAAAGTTACTTCAACTGGCTCTATTTGTACTTGGATTGGATTTAGTGCTACACTTGTTACCGTTTTGATGCAGTGAGTGTCACCATCTTGTTCCATAGTTGTTACTGTTTCCTGAAATGTATATAATGTATTCTAAATCGTGTAATTCTTATTAAAACTAATCTTATCCTCCTTCAATCATCTATAAGTGACATTAGACAATCATGCGACCAAAAATATGGCAGAAGTTGTAGAACATGAGCTAATGGAACATGTGTGCAATTTAAAAAGTTACATAAAGGATACAACGGCATTTATAGAAACAAACTAAATAACTTTCCTCAACCATTATCTCGAAATTCTATTATGTTTTGATTAGATATCAAAGCGTTATACCCAAGTGTTCCCAGAAAGGAAGCAATAATTGCGTGTGAAAAGGCATTACAATAGAGTCAAAATCCATCTATACTAACAGCTTGTGTTTTAAATATGTTAGATTTGGTACTGGAAAATAAACATTTCGGTTTTAACAGTAACAAACATATTCAAACGGAGGCCAGAGCAATAGGATCCCTCCTAGGAATGAACTATGCATGTACATATTTATGGGAATGGGAACAGGAATAGTTCGAAAAAAGTGACTGCTTACCTACGCATTACTGGAGATATGTTGATGATGTATGTGGCTTGTGGGAACATGGATTAGAAAAACTTCAAGAATTTCACAAATTGGCAAATTCACTTCATCTGCGAATTAAAACTGAGTTACATTTTTCTTCGCATCAAATTTAATTTTTAGATGTCAATATCAAAATAAAAGACGGATTTATCCAAACTGATCTCTTTTCAAAGGACGCAGACAACAACATGTACTTGCATGTAACATAAAGTAATCCAAACTCGGTAAAGACGGCTATTCCATATGGTCTAGGAATCAGAGGAAACGAATTTGCCCCGAGGATGAGGACTACAGTGTTCGCCGGACAGAAATTAAAACACATTTACGTAAAAAAGAATATACCAATGGCATGGTGGAAAAGCAACTGAAAAAGTGGACAATCTTGATAGGGAAAAATTACTACACTATAATGTTAAAAAACAAAATAATCGTTTGCCGCTGGTAATAGCCTATTCAAAAGCCTTGCCAAATATCCATGAAAATCTAAAAAAATATGAAAATTGTATATAAATCTGAAAAAATTAAAAGGATTTTTGATGAACTGCCTATCTGTCATATAAACGAGATATTAAAGATATACTGGTACACCGCAAACATAATCTACAATTTTATGGCAAGGAAAACGGATGTTGTGCATGCGGGAAAAACTGTGCTTTATATTCGCATATTATTGAATCAACATTTTTCAAAGATAACGAAGGTAATACCAATAACATTCAAGGCAGTATAAATTGTCAGACTTTTGGAGTAATTTATTGTATTCTGTGTACAGAATGTGAATTTTTTTTTTATTTATGTCGGATAAGTTTTATCGACGAATACTATTGAATTTTCAAAAAATAAGAACCCAGAAAGTGGAAGATCCTGTTGCAAAACATTTTTGTCAGAGACAACATTGGAACGTCATGTTGTTTGTTTTTCATATACATGTAATGAGATTCCGCTGATGTAGGCCGCAAGGCTGCAACATTCAAAAATTCATCAAGAGTTTTTTGTATATATATATTATTTGGAAACGTTGATTGGCTGAAAACGAATCACATGACGTTCTATAAAAAGTATTATTATACCTCATATATTAATTACCATAAATAGATTAATCTGATTGTACAATGTGTAAAAATGAGAACATGTGATCGCACAGGACAAAGATCATATTCCGTGAAATAAAAATCATATTCCACACCCTCTGAGGCCTCGCGGGTTTTCCCGCCAGAGCTATCGTTCTTTGACAGGAAAACTTCAGAGGAACTCGGAACGCATCACTTACAGGCGACCGTTACAATCACCACAACAAATTTATTCTTCATTGTTGTGGATATGGTTTTTGAATGTCTGAGACAACGTTACAATGGACTTAAAATATGTTTGCCAGCAGTATTATGCATTTATGTGTTTTCTTGGTTTCATTCGGTATAATAAGTGTATGTTATCTGGATGTGAATTGATTGATATCGAAAATAGCAAAATATGAAGTTTGTTAACAAGTGAGCGAAGCGAACAAGTCACAAACTTCATCTTCTGTAGTGCAACCTGATATATTTTCAGTATCAATCATATTCACATTCAGATGACATGTTTATCGTCTTTAAATACATAAACACGGAAACATATATATGTTTCGATATTTGTATTTTCGCGAGAAAAATCAGATAATTCAAAATATTAAAAATACTCTTCCCCAAAACATAATTCATAAGTAGTTTGCAAATGTACCATTGATTTTTACGGGTGTATATAAATGTTAAGATTGTTGAATTTTGCCCTTTAATGGTGATATTCGTTGTTCTTTTCTTTCTTTTTTTTTATTATAAATATCAAAGTCGGCGGATCCACACATTTTCATAAAATATTTTGTTTACTAATGATGTTCCGGTTTGCAAAGTACAAACGGCATGATCTCTATAATGACCTAAAACAAAGTAGTCCCAGCAGAGGTTATCAATAATTAATAAGTACATTTTTGTAGGATGATGTTTCTTGATATTTCGGACACAACAGTTCCTAATTTGATTTATGTTTAAAAAATGAAATGTTACCTAGATGATGATGCTGATTTTTATTTACGTTTGTCATCATCACATGAATTATCGTTTAAATGTTGGGAGAATTTGGTGATGACTCCTGCTGACTGTTGATAAGTCATGCTAAGCTCATGCGAACTGTGATACGACTTTTGCTTATGGAGTCAGTAGGTAGATATAGCGGGAGGGAGGGATGATACAACATTTATAACATGCAGTTTCTAGAAATATTAAAATGTATTCACCCATCAGTAGCATATGCCCCTCGGACGGTTTGCCCTCATGGAATATGATACCTTGGGTGGATACATTTTCATATTTCCGTCACCAGCATGCATTAAATGTATAATATTCAACTAAAATAATGTAATACATTGACTAGCAATAAACTATAATTTGTATTAATTAAAAGTCATTAGGTAATACACATTGTTTATTGGACATTAGCTGAAGTATATTAATTGGTGTCCTTCTCTTAAGCTTATTGTTAAGTTTATCACACAATGAACACATTCCAAGTACAAAAAATCTGATTTATTTATATATTTTTTCCCCTTTAAGTATGATAACTATGCAGTTTCGTTTGCTCCTAATTCTTTTAGATAATGTGCTATTTCATCTGGTAAGTTATAATCTACAGATAATATTAATGTGCTTGCTGGGAACATTTCTTTGACGTTCGGAGCACCTCTGACAACAGGAACACAATCAGTGGCATCCTTGAATAAATCATATAACTTTTCAGTTATGTAATCTTTACACATAGAATTTTCAAATGCTAAATAAAATTTGTAATATTTACTCAGGTTGAATTTACAAACCCCTCCTTTGTCATCACATGATTTGCCACATTTCCCCAAGATGTCAACATTAATTATTTTCCTCATGTTCTGAACGTATTCTTTCCTCTTCGATATTGTCTCAGTTGCTCAAAACCCATGCTACATCTTTTGATTTTTTTTTTCAAATATTGCGGAATAATTTCGCTCTTTAATTGTCTCCCTTGGTACAATGTTTCCGTAAGGGCCATAACCCTCTGAATCAGGTCTGTAACTAAATGTCCAGTAAAATTTATTGACCGATTGGTTTTGCCTATAATAATTATGCGTATGGGAATGCGATTCCTGAGACTAAAACATCCATATTTGATTGCTTCTCTTCACGGGTGGTTGGATATTCATTTCTACATGGTTGAAAAGAACCAAATCACTATTTTCTATGTCATTTTTATTGAAAGAAATTTCGCAATTCTTAAATTCACAATAACCCCTTATATGGGTGTTTTCTTCCGACATCCAAGTTGGTGTCAAAAACCATAACATTTTAAATATCTTCGTAGGTTTGTCTTTACCGTTCAGTGGCTATTTGCGAGATTTGTCACTACCATTCCTTACAAATGACTTATTATTGGAGGCATGGCTAGGTGGCAAAGGAGGCCAAGGAACGGTATGCTTTGTCTGGAAATAATAGTCTGTTCCCACGAAGAAAACAAACAGCACAATTGAAATACCAAAATAAAGAGAATATTTAAATGGCACTGGAATGGTTTTTATACGTCCTGGAAAAATATGAAAAAAAGTATTACATTAATGTATGTGTCAACGTATGACTAAAACATTTCCTCCGTTGTTTTTCAGGGGCCTTCGTGGTCGTGATCGTATCGATAGTTGGATTTACAACTACATATGTAATCGGTGGCTATAACCTCTAACGTTATGCGTTCGAATCCCACCCAGGAGAGGTACCATCTATACATTATTCGACAAAGTTTGTCAGTAACATACGGCAGGTTGGTGGTTTTCTCCGGTTTCCTCCACCAATAAAACTGACCGCCACGATATAACTGAAATATTGTTGAAGCCTAAACCACCATCAGTTGCTTTCTGATTATGAATGAAAATGGGAGAAACTAACCCTAGCATGTAGCTGCTCCTAGCCTATCGTTTAATGGTATCATCTGATTGCCGTAGGTAAACGTTGTAAATTGGTGGCTTCATCGCTACACTTTAAAACTCTAAACATAGTCACATGAATACGTACCACTTTTGTATGCTTTGAATATCTAACGTGTGTAGAAGGTGAGCAAGTTTTAAAACTATTTCACATGTATATGGTACTGTTGTTTAAAATAAATGAAATTTTTTTTTAATAATATGCTTTGTATTGAATCTTAAGTCAAATAGTTTTAACAATGTTACATCCCCTTTATCAGGTTTAACTCCCGCAATATTTGTGCACCTGCCCCAAACCATAGCATATATTTTCACCGATTTCTGTAGTTGTTTTTTTTCTTCATTTTGTAAGCTCTGTTAGTAAAAATATGTCTTGTGTTGCTGCCATTGGCTATATTGTCCATCAATGCTATTCAACGATAGCCAGAACAGTGTTTCGTGATGTTGTGATTTGTTACATTATCCACCATTTATATTTGAGGATACCCAGAGTAGGGGTTCGTATTTATGTTGGCTATATTGTCCACCATTGAATATTTGAGGATAGCCAGAAGAGGGGTTCGTGTTTATGTTGACTATATTGTCCACCATTTATATTTGAGGATACCCAGAGGAGGGGTTCGTCTTTATGTTGGCTATATTGTCCACCATTTATATTTGAAGATACCCAGAAGAGGGGTTGGTGTTTATGTTGGCTATATTGTCAACCATTTAATATATTAGGATTCCCAGAGGAGGGGTTCGTGTTGATGTTGGTTATAGAATCATTCTCATGGAACCGCGACAATTGCTGTCTCCGATGATAAAGGTCATCCCAGTAACGACTAGTTTACTCCATTTATTACTTTTCTTTTTGTCTACATGGTATAACAATGTTCTCAAAAATACACATTTCCTAGAGTCCAGAAACGACAACTTGAACAGAAATTAAACATGTTTGTGTACAAGAGGGTACGACATACCGATGTCGCCAATAAAAAATGGCTATATATTCAGGTAAATAACTAGGAATTTTATCACTTTAATGGACAATGTTCATCGTTCAAAAGCGCTAACCTTGATTCTTTCATTTAAAAAAAAATACGACCATTACCATTAGACAACACAAATTATCTTGGTAAATTTTCCGTTGTTTCCAAAACTGTCTAAAATCTTGTAGTTATATGTTAGGGGCTGGTTGATGAAGATAGATTATTTGCTTTGCTTATATAATACTCATAGCATGAAATGTCTGGAAAAAAACAACATCATCTGGTAAAATAGCGCCTAGTTGAAAATAAAATTCGTAAAACGACAGAAATAACTAGGAAAAATACATTTATAATCTACGGGACTTTTTGTTATAAGGTTAGTAAAGTCTAAGGTAGCATTGTTTTGTTACACAACATACAAAATAACATACAAGAGGTCCAAATCGTACTTGTACTAACAATTGAAATAATTTCAAATTCACCTACAAAGTAAACCAACATAATAAAATTATAATTTACGGGACCTAATTAACGAGACAAACTATAACAAATTTGCAGTATTAATTCATAATTAAGACATATCTTTGTTGCAAATAAATCTTTGTGGTATTTAGATCACTACCGGATGTTTATAAGTCACGTGTATGCCTGGTTTGGACAAAAATCATCGTCTGCTAAATATCTGCTTTCATGTAAGTATTGTTTTGCGAAATGTAGAAATTGCTTATGTATAAATAAACCAATTACATTTCATATATACATGAAAATAGAAATGAGCAATCTATATGTTTGAATGATGTTTATACAACAGCATTAGGTCATTGCTTTGAAGCATACGACTATTGCTTTTTTTTACACTAGTAAAGTTTTTTCTAAAATAGTTATTCGGATATTTTGTTAATCTTTGACAAAAAAAAATCGTTTGGAAAACTGTAGTAAAATAAATATTGAGCTGGAAACTGTTGTCATAACCAAAGTGGTATACACAGTTGTTTCTCTGGCACACATTTATCGACCATATTTAGACAAAAGTATATTGTAATTAAAAGTAAGACTACTTGAATCATTTTCCGTAGATTAGAGAAGGATTGCCCAGTAAATTATAATATTTTCAAAACATATAAATCAGCAAAACATATTCGATAGCGATGTTATTTGTTCTTAAATAATCGAAGACATGCAGTAAATACATGAATGTGAATATCGTTGCTTAAAACTTTGGAAGAGTAGATTAGGTTGAGAATAAATCTATGTTGCTGCACTAGCAAAAATGCTGATCAGTTCTTAACTATATTTTCAGTATGGCCAAATCAAAATCTCAACGCAGGAAGAAAGAACAACTTAGAAAACGATGGTTGAAGATGGAAAGGGAGCGAATCAAGGGATACTTTCAGCCAATAGAGATGCTGGCTGATGATGAAAAAGAAAAGAGACATAACAAAAACCGTAGAGCAGCACATACAGTTAACAGAACGCACAAGACAGATATGAACAATAATGCCGATTTGGGAGATGTAAATGAAAATCCAAATACAATATAGCACGTGGCAAGTGGAAGCCAGGAGAGCGATAATAACGAGTCAGCAGCACCACCAACGAATTGAGTTTGACAGTACAGCTTCCTTTTCATTATCCCAGTGGAAGTCAAGGTAAAGGGGACAGGAAGAGGGTGTCTAATGCCCTAAAGAGATTATACAAAACAATATAAAAACTGAAATATGAAAATGAAAACTTAAGGAAAAAATTAAAAACAATACAAAAGCCTCTCTGCAGAACTCACACTAAGACAGCAGACCCACAAACACCTAGAAGTAAAACATAACTTATTCTAAAGAAATCAAGACTAAAAAGAGTGTACCGGACATACGGAATTGAAGCGTCTCATATACAACGATTGTTTGAACTAGGAACTTCAGGTAGCAGCAGATGACAACCCAATCAGAAAAAATGCTGTTCATAAAGTCGTGTCTGGATATATAGTAAAACAGTATAGATTGAAAACTCTTATGCAGAGCGTGACATCGTTGAACAGACGCAAATTGTTATCTGACAAGGATGTAAGGTTGAAAAAGAAAACACTTTTGACACAAAAAGCAGATAGATTGAGACAAGATGTTGTGGGTTTTCTAAGCAGATACGACAACTCTCGTATCTTACCAGGAAAGATATACCCTGTGAAAGTAGGAAAAGGTAAACATCATAAACGAGTACTGAATTATTATTTACACAACTTACATATGGAGTACAAAGCCGAATCTAATTTCTCAATATCTCTCTCCACATTATGTCGACTACGTGAATGACATATCAGCCTTGTAAATTTTGCGACTAGAAGTATTTGCTTGTGTGCAAAGCATCAGACCATCAGTTTCAAGCCAAGAACATTACAAACTCTTGCGGTATCTACTGTGACGAGCCCAGACACATTTGTAAATACGTATAAAGATTCTGAAAATAAATTAGAGGACATGTTGGAAAATATTCCCGACGAAAACACCACTTTCCAGCAATGGAAACGTGTGAATCTTGAGAACGGAAAGGAACGCATGCGAATTGTAGAAAATAACTTAACAACAACCGAATTCATAGCAATCATGAAAGATGAATTTGCAGCACTCGTTACTCATGTAGAGAGAGTGGCCCATCAGTACAAGTTTGTAAAACAAATGGAAGATCAACCACCTGCCAACCATGCTCTTATTCAAATGGATTTCAGTGAGAACTATAACTGTCAAACAATGGAGGAGATACAATCTGCGCATTAGAATGCGTCAAAGGTAACCCCCCATCCTACTATCATTTATTTCAAAGATGCTAACAAAAGTCTAAGTAATAACAGTTTGGTGTTTGTATCGGAAGTATTGCACAACAATGCCGCAATGGTTTGCGCGATTGTGAAGAAATTAGTAAATACGGTAAAGAATTACGTACCAGAACTGAAACATGTACATTTTTGGACAGACTCCCCGTCATCTCAATACCGGGATGTGTTTGATTTGATCAGTGGCACCACCAAAAGAAACACGGATAATGCAGTAAAACAGGAAAAAGCGGTAATTCAAGATGCCATGGAATTTTTCGCTTGGGCCACACAGTCTGAGGGTGAGATCGAATACCAGCTGATCACTACTGATGAATACGAGATGACGAATGCCGAAACCGAAGAAAGAAAAGCGGTCATTAAACCAGTAAATGGAACGATGACTTTGCATGCTATTTCAACAGATTATCATGGCAATTTGATAAAAAGAAACACCACCTGCTCATGCTGGAACTGTTTTAATAGTGCAGATGGATTTCATGGAGTATCAGCATACGGGTGGGACAGCGTAGTCTTGCTAAAACAGACCGAACATCCCGTGCATGATACACAAATTGAGGTTGGTGACAACAATGCAACTCCTGTTCAGAATGAAGAAATTACATGTAGCAAAGGGGATTATGTTCTAGCTGCTTATGGTAGAAGTTGCTACATCGGAACAGTTTTAGAGGACGACGTCAGTGATAAGACTCTACATATTGACTTTATGGTTGAAAGCGGCAAGGTTGTTAACATATTTCGATGGCCAAATAAACAGGACACGTCATGGATTAACAGCAAAGATATAATTCGCAAAATCCAACACCAAATAACCACTAGAAAAGGAGGTCGACTGTGCCGTGTTTCTAATGATGTCATGGAGTTTATATAGAAACATACAACAGTAACTAACCTACGGAATACTCTGTTTGACTGTTATCATAGTGTTCAAATTGTTATTTTGCCGTATTCCGTTTTGTTTTTTTTTCTAAATTGTTTATTTTTTTTCGCGAAACTATGATGTTTCCAGTAACTGTTTACTTTTTAAAAGATTTTATGAGTTTGATTTTATTAATGTTGTGGACCAAGAGATACCATCATCATGTCTGTTTCCTTTTAATCAGTAAAACATCAACATTTCTCTAAGACGTGTTTTTTTTTTTTTTTTTTCTGAAGTACAAAGTAGTATAACATTTAACAAAGATGTAATATACGGGACAAATATTTTGAATTTACCGGACAAGATTGATACATACGTTCATTGGTTTATTCTTTAATTTAAAGATTTGGTGTCTTACCTGGTAAATAAAGATATATTACAAGGTTTATATAGCTACTTATGTATTTAATACATTATCAGGTTAATTATAATTATAATTATAAGGCAAATCAAAGGTTACAGCATCTTAAAAATAAACATTTTCTTGTTCTATTCATATCATTGAAACCTATTTTTGAAACAAAATCAGCGCTTCAACGATGGAACCTTGGCATATTTGTCTTGTGGATCAATTCTAGTCATTATTTTACCAACATTCAAATGCATATACTAAATTTTATATTCAAGCAGAACAAATAAATAAATGTTGATATATTTTCAAATTTGCTTAGAAGTCATTGCATAGGTTGTTCGTTGTCGGTACATATTATTATGAAAATATCATCAAACGTTGAAAAGAAATTGGGATTTAATTGCCAGTATAGTCAGTTTCCTGATGACAACCTATACATTCGGTTTTCTTGACAAATATGCTTGGGTAATTTTTTTCGTCAATTTTTGCAGTTCCGAGAGAATGAGTCTATATTGTCAACCATTTCTATTTGAGGATACCCAGAGGAGGGGTTCGTGTTTATGTTGGCTATATTGTCAATTATTTCCTCTTTAAGATACCCAGAGGAATGGTTCGTGTTCATGTTTGTTATATTGTCCAGTTAACCGAAGCAATTTTTCGTTGTGTTGTTATTAGTACTGTCAACCATTTATTATTGTGGCAAACAGATGCGTGCTTCGTGTTGTTGTGGTTTGTTTTATGCCATTATATAAACAAAATAATAATGGGGACATTAAAGCAGAATTATTACAGGATATTAGATCATTTTCATACGATTATTAAGTTATACCAGTTGCTTGCCCATGGTCGATGGTTCTCTCCGGGTACTCTGGGTTCTTTCATCACTAAAACTGGTCGCCATGATAAAGATATTGCTAAAGGTGGCGTTAAACACCAAATATCAAAGCATATATCGCTGGGGCAATTAATTTCTAAGCTTGTCGAGTAAACTTTCTCCCTCATACGACTTGTCATTTTACCATGGCGACTAGATCTTGTTAAAAGAAAGAGGATTAACCCTTTTATCAGTAGCAATAGTCCAGCATTACCAGCGTATGGAGTTTACATTTTACAACTCATACGTTATTCTAGACCTTGTACCTCGTACAATGATTTTCTGGACAGAACTCAGATAAAATTCGACGGTGGTCATCACGATCTGGTTTACCGTTGCGAAATACATGTACCCATATCTCAAATGAAAATTGATCTTTTATTTTTTACGAAGATTTTTTTCTCTCCTCTATCACTGTCAAGTTTTTGACTTTATATATAAGGAACACGACTGATGTCTTATAAGAAGCAGGATCTGTTTACCCTTCGGGAGCACATGAGTTCACCCCCGTTTTTGTGTTGCTCATAATTTTAGTTTTATGTGTAGTCTTAGTATGTATCTTTACGTTCTTAGTTCCGTGCTGTGATGTCAGCTACGATTTCCGAATAAAAACGATATTATATTCGTCTTTGTCTCCAGTTGTCTGTAGGAGGCCTCATGTCTAATTTATTTTGTGTTATTTGCGTTTGTCTGAGCATAGTGGTATCCAACACATATTGTGTTGTGCTTTTGTTTTGTACTTCTTCCTCTTGTGTACCCTGTCTTGCCAGTTTCTCTTAATGGTCCATATTTGATTGCTCCTTCGGTATTCTCTAAAGTGTATTTTAATATTATACAGTGCTTCCAGTTATTGTGACAATAATGGCAATAACAGAAAGGTTAATAGGCAGTGTTAACAGTTATTGTGACAATAACGACGATATTTATATGCAGTGCTAACAGTTATTGTGACAAAAATGGGGAGGTCTATATGCAGAGTTATCAGTTATTGTGACAATAACGGGGATGTCTATGAGCAGTGTTAACAGTTAGGTGACAAAAACGGGGAGGTATATATGCAGTGTTAACATTTATTGTGACGATAACGGAGAGGTCTATAGACAGTCTTAGAAGTTAGTGTGACAATAACGTTGAGGTATAAATGCAGTGTTAACAGACAGTGTGACAATAACGGGGGGCATATGTGCAGTGTTAACAGTTATTGTGACAATAACGGGGAGGTATATATGCAGTGCTAACAGTTATTGTGAAAATAACGGGAAGGTCTATATGCAGTGTTAACAGTTATTGTGACAATGCAGGGGAGGTCTATATGCAGTGTTAACATTCATTGTGACAATAGCGGGGAGGTCTACATGCAGTGTTAACAGTTATTGTGACAATAACGGGGAGGTCTATATACAGTGTTAACGGTTATTGTGGCAAAAACGGGGAGGTATGTATGAAGTGTTAACAGTTATTGTGACATTAACGGGGAGGTCTATATGCATTACTAACAGTTATTGTGACAAAAACGGGGAGGTATATATACAGTGCTAGCAGCTATTGTGACAATAACGCAGAGGTCTATATTCAGTATTAACAGTTATTGTGACAATAATGCCACTAAGAGGGATGTCTATATGCAGTGTTAACAGTTATTGTGACAATAACGAGGAGGTCTATAGTCAGTGTTAACAGTTATTGTGACAATAACAGGGAGGTGTATATACAGTGTTAGCAGTTATTGTGACAATAACAGGGAGGTCTATATACAGTGTTAGCAGTTAATGTGACAATAACGGGCAGATCTATGAGCAGTACTAACAGTTATTGTGAATATAACGGGGAGGTATATATGCAGTGTTGACAGTTATTGTGAAAATAACGGGGAGGTATATATGCAGTGTTAGCAGTTATTGTGACAATATATGGGGAAATCTATTATAAAATATATGAATAGGGATAGGTACAATTGTTACCAATATTAACAAATGTACAGGTTTAACGGCTTTTCTAGAAACGTTAAACATTAAATCAACTTAAAATTATATCTGTGTTAGATATTTTTGTTCGGTCAATTCCATTGTTAAATTGACGACTTGTCATTCCAGGCATATTCTCGTATCTGTATTTTCCATAAGGGTTTTCTTTAACGGTAAAGTCTTAACAAAAATATGAAAATATTAAAATGCTCACCTTTTTGCATGTTGTATCTTATCCTTTGTCAGTGTAGGTAATGATTTACCTATATATCCTGTAAGTATATGTGTCAAATAACAAATATTGGTGTTTACCTTAAAAACACTTTTACATGATAAATACACATTATTATGAGTTTTTTTGTTGATAAATATTCGACCACCTTTTATACTGAGTCAGGATATCGACCATATATAGCACAAAAATGTCGGATGATAATTTCACAATGTTGAATTGTTAAATTTCACCACGTTTTATTGGCGTTATACAATAATCCGTTTACATTGAATGAGGACAACTTATCATGGAAGAAAATCATACAATTGAAAAGAACCTACATATTGCCTTTCTAGCGATAACGATCCCGATGTAATCACATATATGCAGTATTAAGGGATAATCTGTGGTGTAGAAATGATTAAGTAAAGAGGGGCATAATGGATGCTAAGTCCATATAAACATGTGGATCCATGGATGGTATGTGTGTGTGTGTGTGTGTCGAGGGGGGTCAATAGCGGACACATTTAAACGTTTTATTCATAACAATATGTAATAGAAGGCAATAATTCACGTTTGTACAAAAATCACATTTTGTCCATTATTAAAGGTACTAATACATGTCTATAATTATTATCACATATTTGAGCCGTCGTGGCCGTGATGGTATGGTAGTTGGATATACACCTACCTATGCAATCATTGCCTATCATCACTGATGTTGTGAATTCGAATCTCGATCAGGGGGAGGTGTACAACATTATGTGATAAAGTTTGTCAGTGACTTGCGACAGGTCGGTGGTTTTCTACGGTTTCCTCCACCAATAAAACTGACCGCCTCGATACAACTGAAATATTGGTGAAAGTGGCGTTAAATACCATCAAACAAACAATATCATCACATATTAAACAGCTACATATGATCAACTGTTTTTTTTCTACCTAATTTTCTTTCCCGTTTCAAAAAATGAATACTCATATGCGTGTTTGAGTTAATGTTAATGATAAAGTGTATTTGTTATAAACAGTTTAAGAATGTCTTATTATCTCATCCATATAGATTGAAAGTTACACCTGTAAATCACACATATAATTAAAGACATCATTCTAGGTCAAAATCTGGCACTATCGGGGCCGGTCTCAGTTTAACAATATTTCACAACCAGGGAAACTGAACGTCGTAGAGTGAAGGGTAGCGAGTTTTATACGCAGGATAGCGATTCAAAGTGAAGTAAACAAGATACAGATACAAACAGATATATGCTAGTATCTTAATTTCTAAAAACGATTTAAATGGAAAATCGTTATCTGACAACTGGAAATATATATGGCATACATCGTTATCTTACCACTGGAACACTTATCTAATATAAAACGTTGTCTTACCTCTGGAACATTATCTAATTATAATCGTGATCTTACCACTGGCACACTTTATTATCAAAATTGTATTCTTACAACTGGAACACTATCTAATTATAATCGCTATATTACCACTGGAACACTATCTAACTAAAATCGTTATCTTATCAATGGAACACTTTCTAATATAAACCGGTATCTTACCACTTGGACACTCTCTAATTATAATCGTGATCGTGATCTTACCACTGGAACATTATCTACCATAAATCGCTATCATACCACTGGAACACTATCTAATTAAAATCGTTATCTTACCAATCAAACACTATCTAATTAAAATCGTTATCTTACCACTCAAACACTATCTAATTAAAATCGTCATCTTACCACTGGAGCACTATCTAATTATAATCGTCATCTTACAATTGGAACATTATATAATATAAATCGTTATCTTACCATTCAAACACTATCTAATTATAATAGTTATCTTACCACTGGAACACTATCTAATTATAATCATCATCTTACCTCTGAAACTCTAATCCACTGACGTAGTAACATCTGTGTGAGAATGAAGAGTATTACAACACATATCAAGTTCTGAAGATGTCGTTAAGTCATCTTCGCTCCTGTAAGCTAGAGAATATGGCTACCATATTACTAAGAAGGAAATTAGGCATGTGATTAGAAAATATAGAAATTCCATCACTAGGACTGCACTACACTGGACTCCAGAAGGAAAGTGCAAGCGTGACAGGCCGAAAAACACACGGAGGCGTACTGTAGAAGGACATATGAAGACCAAGAATAATACCTGGGGGACAGTCGAAAAGATGGCCAAAGACAAACAAAAATGGGGGACCTTTGTTGCTGCCATACATACCAACGGCATAGCAGGCAGAAAGTAAGTAAGTAAGCTCCTGTAGCGAATCAAATCAATTCAAAAATGAAATTATCATCTTTATTCTAAATAGATTGAGATTGTGGTCTATGATAAAAGGCTCATATTTCATGATCGTGCACTGGTTCATCCTTCCGGGCATTGTTGGTATTGTTTCATTTCTTGCCTTACTAGTTGGTAAATAAACGTTAGAGAAAATCAGAGGCGCAATCAATAATGGACAATCAATAGAAACTGTCAACATTAGATATACACAAGACACAGCACAAAGAAAAACACAGCAGAGAAAACTAAAAAAGATGAACAACACGACCCCACCAAACAAAACCGGTGGTTCTGCCTTTCATATGTACCATTATGCTGCTAATTTGATTTACTGCACGATGCTTAGTTTAATTCATTTGATCATTCAACCGCATCGCCGGTGTATTCGTTAACGTGCTCGCCTCGAGTGCTGTAGATCGGTGGTTCGAGCCACGATCCGGTAATACCAAAGACTATGCAAATAATAATTGCTGCTTCTACGCAAATCATGTAGTATTAAGGAATAAAAGCAACCACTAGTTGGCTCGGTATAAGGTATGGGTCCAAGTGGACTAAAGTTTCTACTCTCGGACTGTTGTTTCAGTGGGCTAGTACCATTAATATCCAACTAAACGTGTTGGAATAGTACAAAACGGATATCATCAGCATAGAAAATTAACTTGTTCTCGGCATGATAGAAATTGAAAAAAAATGATGATTTAAATAACAATCACTCACCCAATCTTTCATTATTTACATTAGATATCAGAATCATAGTAATCGACAAGTCTTCTATCCCGATATGAAAATGATGCAAAGAAAACCTTTTCAGAATTTCCTTGATATAGGGTTACTTCTAACAAGGAAACTACTGAGCCAATGGTTCCCATTGGGCAAGCTTAAATCATCACTTCGGAAAATTTACGGTCACCACCGTGACTATGTTAACTGTTACTTAACTGTTACGGAATGTCGATGTCACAATTGACCACTGGTATGTTCTACTTGTCGGAAACACTTGCCGGTCTTTCCTCATGCATGACTTAGCACCGGATTTGTAACTAGAGTAACACGACGGGTGCCTTCCGGAGCACATGCGTTCACCTCGTTTTAATTAGGGTTTTTCTTGCGCTTTCTTTAATTTTGTGTGAAGTGTTTTGAAGATCGTTGATTGTTATTTTATCCTTTTTTTACCATGTTGTTTTCTGTCATTCTTTGACATACGGATTCTGTTCCCGTCTTTGTATCTTTAAACTCTTCTGTCAGTTAGGTACAAATGACGAAAGATGTTATTGACATAATAATTTGGTTCAAATTTGACAATGTTTTCACTGTTATGTCTTACGATGAATGTGAATACATTCTTATATTTAAATGTTGATCGGGTCTGTTTAATAGAACTTTTGTGTCACGACGATTAACTATATTAGCATAATATTCATTATTAATTAACTTTGATTTATTAGCCTTTATATGATCAAATTTGTCAATGATTGATTTTTGATTGATTGTTGATGTTTAACGCCACTTTCAACAATATTTCAGCTATATAATGGCGACCAGTTTTAATGGTGGAGGAAGCCGGAGTACCCGGAGAGAACCACCGACCATGGACAAGCAACTGGTAAACTTTATCACTTGCGGTTGCGAGTCGAGTGCACCCTTTTTTGTAATTTACTTTGACATTCGGTTGCGCCTCAGGTCAATACAGCAGGCCTCGGATCTATAACTAGGCCAATATGAAAAACATCAGAAAATGATACTATAATAGTATTGCTTTCCTTGTAATAACGCTGCTTGCCCGATTATATATGAAGCTTGACGTGTTACTGACACGTAAAAAAACACTTGCATGGTTGTATAATGTTGATAAGAGGAGAATTCTGGTCCCATAAAACTAGTTAACAACGCCACTTTTGTGTTGGTGAATTGTTCGTCCTTAAGGGAATTGTCAGTGATCATGTATTTAAGGTAAAAGGTAAAATTCATTTAGGACAGATACCAACTAAATCTAGTGTAGTTTAAAAATATACAAATATAAAATTATATAAAACAATGTATCAAGGTTAAAATGCACTTTAAGTTGATATCCTTCCAAGGATAATCCATTAAAGCGTTTCCGCTTATTTCCAATGGGGTCCTTTAGTGTATATCACTTGTTTAATAAAATAAAAAATAAAAAAAATGAGTTAAGAGGTCACATGGCACAATTTTAGTTGATAATATTTTAAAAGATATGGCTGTAATTAATTTTTAAGATGTTGTTTTATTACTGTTTTGAAAGCGTTATGGTCTTTTATTGATTTTATGTTATTTGGAAGCGAGTTCCAATCTTTAATAGCATTAAAGAAAAAAGTTGAAGAGTCCACACCTTTGATTTTTGGAACAACGAAGTTGAATTGGCTTGATCTAGTGTTATATTCATGATTTTCACTAACTTTTATAAAATTATCTTTTAAATACGTTGGACATTTGTTGTTATAGATTTTATGTGCATGTCCTAATCTTAATTGCTTTACCCTATTCTCAATATTAAGAAATCCAACACTTGATAGTTCTGGTTGGCGAACACTAGATCTTGGACCTAATTCTTTTATAA
>MJUT01052391.1:287869-361127 GCA_002080005.1 Gigantidas platifrons
TGTATTTGTATCCACTGGAACTATGCTATCTGTGTTTGAGAGTCTGCATATCTGAGAGAGAAAAGAGGGCCCGTGTGGCTCAACGGGTTATTAGTTGGATTACATAACAACTCATACAAGCCTATCACCAATATGGCGTGGGTTCGCACCCGGCTTTGTAAATTACAAAAAAAGGTGTACTCGACTCGCAACCACAAGTGATAACGTTTACTAGTTGCTTTCCCATGGTTTGTGGTTCTCTCCTGTTACTCCGACCTCTTCCACCACTAAAACTGATCACCACGATATAGCTGAAGTATTGCTGAAAGTGGCGTTAAGCACAATAAATAAAATCAAATTAAATCAGAGAGAGAAACAGCCTCAGAAATATATGGTCTGATCTTAATTTGACTATTCAGTTATCTCTCTTCAGAAGACACTTATAGCATTATAGTTGTTTACCTGTAGATGTATCTTTGACATACATGTATATATGTGGCCTACATACATATATCTCTGGCATGCATCTATGTCACTCGCAGACATACATATACTTATTTTTGTTTGACTGTATGCATACCTTCCTCAGACACATAAACCCTTATCTTTGCTCCATTTTATGTATTTTTTCCTTGGTCATATAAATAGGAATGTCGATATTTAACTTAGTACGCGGAACGCGATTCTGGAATAATTTGTATCTTACCATATATTGGCTTGAATGTATGATTTTGTCTTCAGTAATAACTCACCTTATTTATATTTGACCTTAGGTGCATATCTCTCAGACGTAACTAACATTATAAAACAAAATGAAATATGTCTTAATTTGTACCTATGCAACATACAATCATGAAAATAACCAGTGCATAAATTTGAAAAGTGAACTTAATACATCTGGTGCACACGAATAAACAACAGGTTTTGGTTGGGTTCGCGTTGTAGGATCTTTAGTTTTCTGTGTAGTGTTTTATAAATCGTTTTTTGTCATTTTTCTTTTTCTCCTGCTACAAACCCCGTGATAAATTATGCATGATCAAAGGATCTGATTACAATTACGACAAGCGATTCGTATCCGTGGTCATTTGTGACACAGCTATTCGACCAACCAGGTAAGGTGGCGACCGTCAAACTCTCGACATGATGATTTCAATTTAACAATAGAACCCCTTGGTTCAGTAACTTTGTTAGCAGCAACCCTATATCCAAGAAATCATTATAGGAACCACACGCTCGGGAATATCGGATCAACTGATACTCCATTAACAGGTTGTGTTTCTACATATAACTGGAAAACTGACAATGGGAAAATTGGAATGATCTCTTGTCGAAACGTGTATTTTTTAGCCGACGCTCACTGTCAACATCTACGTGTATGTCTTTGCGTGAAGCAGACCTAGCTATAGCTTGTGATATAAGATAGCACTAAGGAAAGAAAAAAAAAAGCAACAATGCCATTTTAATATTTGTAATGACGATCCTGTGTTCCTTTGTGTTGTCTGTCCGTCTTCGATTTACTGCTTCTAATTAACCATTTGGTATATTCCAACATATATTGTTCCTCTAGAATCGTATGTAGTGTTTCGTTATATACAATATACATATTAGTAGGTTGATTGCTTGAATTGTTGTGTTTAACGCTACTTTCTGCAATATTTCATGGCCACCAGTTTTAGTGGTGAAAGAAGTCGGTGTACCAGGCAAGAGCCACCGAAAATGGGGACGTAACTGGTAAAATCGATCACTTGCGACTTAAGTCCACGCTCCAGGAAACGAATTTACATAAGTTTGTATAACTTGTTTTCGGATCTCATTGGTTGATTACTGTTATGAAATTTATTGTAATTGTCATTGTTATAGTTTGTATTGTATTTGTAATTAATCAATAAAAAATATGTTTACACCAAGTCCACGCTTTTGTGTAATTTACAAAGACGGGCGATAACCCACACCGTATTGATGATAGGCTTGTATGAGTTGCTAGGTAATTCAACTACCTAACTCGGGTCCCTTGGATAAGCAGGGTGGCATGCACAATTTCACCGACAATCACTATAAAATTACTAAACACGCACACAATTTCACCGACAATCAATATAAACTGCTGGACATGCCCACAAATGCACCGACAATTATTATAGACTAATGAACACTACCACAATTACCCAGATAATCACAATGAACTACTAAACACGGAAACAATTCCCCCGACAATCAATATAAACTTCTATTCGGGTAGGTCTTAGTCCATTGAACAAGTTATTATATTTGAAATTTAAGTTACCACCTGGAATCGAAATAAGACGCACCTCTGGAAATTTCGCATTGGCTGATGGGAGTTTTTCTGCATGTGCTGTGATGATAGATGGGTTAACTTGTGGTTTACACACTTTCAATGCAATGACTTATATAATTACTATAAAGTTGGAGTGGCTTCACTTGTCATTAAACAAAACCCATGTCTTGAACGATACAGTTTGACATTAATGGCAACTCCATTTACAATATATCTATCCAGATTAAATAAGTCATGCAAGAGGGGTCCCTCTAAATCACATGTTTGTGACTCTGATAAGTATAGTGATCGATTGTACAGTGAAGTGTTGGCTCCATTCTTTACGTCATTATCATCATAATGTCCAGTTACATCTTTTATCCATAACTGACTGGTGAGTTGAGATTTCTTGGCATCAGTTCCATATGAAAGTAATATCTGGATCATTGCTTTATAAGGATAATGTGTTTTAGTAGATGTAACCAACTTATTTTGCATGGTCACATCCACTTGACCAAACAATGATTGAAGAAAGAGATTCACAGGTCCGATATATTCAGTTGCTTTTTAAAGATGATCCATCTGCATGTTTAATGCGGACTCGTAAATACAGCTTACTTCTTTTGAAGACGTTTGCCAAAGAATTTTGAGCTGCAATATTAAATTCAATTGTGGCATTTCCAGTTAATTGTGAAGTGGATCTCTGTTCATCATAATACATGTTGGAAACTACCGTCTGTGTAGGGGGTAGACTGACTATATCCAGTCCACTAGGTTGTGCTTCTTGAAATCGTCATTTGTTAGAACAGCCATGTTTAAGAGAATATGTCTTTAAATGAAGACTTCTATAGTTTTTTTCTTTTTTGTACTTTTCCTTTTACAACTTCTTTTAGTCGGTTTTGTAATTGTCTTCTTTGTTTTCTTGGGTCTCTTTACAGGTGTTTTTTTTTTCTTGTTCTTCTTGACTTTTTGCGTCTGCTTCCTTGGACGTTTCCTAGTAGGACTAACACTTTGTTGTCATCGTTTTCTTTTTATTCCTTGCTTCATGTTTTCTCTTTCTACTTCATCTTTGGTTTGACCAGTTGATTGTTGAACTGGTGACACCGGTTTGACCGTTAATTGTTCATCATGTTTATTATCTTCATGTGGGAGTCCTGCCTGTATTATACATTGTCGAGGGCTCTCTATCAATGATCCGCCTCCTATTTGCTTTCCTGGTTTGTGAGCGTAATTGATATACAGAAATGTTCAATATACTACTTCAAATGATAATAGATAAAGACATTTTCCATTGCAGCTTTTATATAATATTTTCTCTACTAAGAAAATCCTACATAAAATTGGAGTAAGCAACATCATTAAATGTTATTTCTGTTTCATTGAAACTGATTATATTATATACGCCTGAAAATTAAATCCACCAGTGTTAGAATTAGATCTTTGAGCTGACAAAATTGTGTTCTTCCCTCAACACCATTGATACACTGCAGCACCAATCACTTAGACTTATGTCCAACGCCAAGGACCACTCGGCCACAACCGCTATATAAAAATCTAGCTTCAATAGTCGAAGTGTTACCTTGTCTCGTAACGAAAATCTAGATATAGACATAAGAAAAGTGTTTAAGCGTGTGTAGATGGTTCATATATAATTTATATATATATATATATTTATCATTTTTGTATATTATTTGGAAACGGTGATTGCCTGAAAACGGGTCACATGATGTTCTATAAAAGTATTTTTATACCTCATATATTAATTACCATGATTAGTTTAATTTGATTGGACAATGTGTAAAAATCAGAACATGTGATCACACAGGACACAAATCATCTTCCGTGAAATAAAAATAATATTCCACACCCTCTGAAGCCTCGAGGGTTTTCCCACCATAGTTATCGTTCTTTGACAGGAAAACTTCAGAGGAACTCGGAACGCATCACTTACAGGCGACCGTTACAATCACCACAACAAATGTATTCTTCATTGTTGTGGATATGGTTTTTGAATGTCTGACAGAACGTTCCAATGGACTTAAAATATGTTTGAGAGCAGTATTATATATGTATGTTTTCTTGGCTTCGTTCGGTATAATAAGTGCAAGTTATATGGATGTGAATTGATTGATACCGAAAATAGCAAAATATAAAGTTTGTTAACAAGTGCGCGAAGCGAACAAGTCACAAACTTCATATTCTGTCGAGCAAGCTGATATTTTGTAGTATCAATCATATTCACATTCAGATGACATGTTTATCGTCTTTAAATACATAAACACGGAGACATATATATGTTTCGATATTTGTATTTTCGCGGGAAAAATCACATAATTCAAAATATTAAAAATACACTTCCCCAAAACATAATTCATAAGTAGTTTGCAAATATACCATTCATTTTTACGGGTTTATATAAATGTTAAGATTGTTGAATTTTGCCCTTTAATGGTGATATTCGTTGTTCTTTTTCTTTTTTTTTTTTATTACAAATATCAAAGTCCGCAGATCCATCCATTTTCATTAAATATTTTGTTTACTAATGACCTTCCGGATTAGAAAGCACAAACGTCATGATCTCGATTATCACGTAAAAATATCAGAGATTATAAATATTTGTGTCAAGTACATTTTTGTAGGATGATGTTTGTTGATATTTCTCACACAACAGTTCCTAATTTGATTTATGTTTAAAAATGAACTGTTATCTAGCTGATGATGCTGATTTTTATTTACTTTTGTCATCATCACATGGATTATCGTTTAAATGTTGGGAGAATTTGGTGATAGCTCCTGCTGACTGTTGACAAGTCCTGCTCAGCTCACGCGAAATTTTTATACGACTGTTGCTTATGGAGTCAGTAGGTAGATATAGCGGGAGGGAGGGATGATAACACATTTATTGCATGCAGTTTCTGGAAATATGAAAATGTATTCACCCCTCAGTAGCATATGCCCCTCCGACGTTGCCGTCATGGAACATGGTACTCTTGGGTGGATACATTTTCATAATTCCGTCACCAGCATGCATTAAATGTAAAATATTCAACTAAAATAATGTAATGCATTGACTAACTATAAAATATAATCTGTATTAATTAAAAGTCATTAGGTAATACACATTGTTTATTGGACATTAGCTGAAGGATATTAATTGGTGTCCTTCTCTTAAACTTATTGTTAAGTTTATCGCACAATGAACACATTCCAAGTAGAAAAAAATCGGATTTATTTATATATTTGTTTTTACCCTTTAAGTATGATAAATATGCAGTTTCGTTTGCTCCTAATTCTTTTAGATAATGTGCTAATTCTTCTGGTGAGCTATAATCTACAGCTAATATTAATGTGTTTGCAGGGACCATTTCTTTGACGTTCGGAGCACCTCTGACAACAGGAACAAAATCAGTGTCATCCTTGAATAAATCATATAACTTTTCAGTTACGTAATCTTTACACATAGAATTTTCAAAAGCTAAATAAAATTTGTAATATTTACTCAGGTTGAATTTACAACCCCTTCCTTTGTCATCACATGATTTGCCACATTTCCCAAAGATGTCAACATTAATTATTTTCCTCATTTTCTGAACGTATTCTTTCCTCTTCGATATTGTCTCACAGTTGCTCACAACCCATGCTACGTCTTTTGATTTTTTTTCAAATATTGCGGAATAATTTCGTTCTTTTACTGTCTCCCTTGGTACAATTTTTCCGTAAGGGCCATAACCCTCCGAATCAGGTCTGTAACTAAATGTCCAGTCAAATTTATCGACCCATTGGTTTTGCCTATAATAATTATGCGTATGGTAAGGCGATTCGTGAGACGAAAACACCCATATTTGATTGTTTCTCTTCACAGGTGGATGGATATTCATTTCTACATGGTTGAAAAGAACCAAATCACTATTTTCTATGTCATTTTTATTGAAAGAAATTTCGCAATTCTTAAATTCACAATAATCCATTATATGGTTTTTTTTTTCCGACAACCAAGTTGGTGGCAAAAACCATAACATTTTAAATATCTTAGTAGGTTTGTCTTTACCGTTCAATGGCTTTTTGGGAGATTTGTCAGTACCGTTCCTTACAAATGACTTATTATTGGAGGCATGGCTAGGTGACAAAAGAGGCCAAGGAACGGTAAATTTTGTCTGGAAATAATAATCTGTTCCCACGAAGATAATAAACAGCACAATTGAAATACCAAAGCAAAGAGAATATTTAAATGGCACTGGAATGGTCTTTATATGTCCTGAAAAATATGAAAACAGTATTACATTAATATATGTGTCAACGTATGACTAACACATTTGCTCCGTTGTTTTTCAGGGGCCGTCGTGGTCGTGATCGTATGATAGTTGGATTTACAACTACATATTCAATCGGTGGCTATTACCTCTGACGTAATGAGTTCGAATCCCACCCAGGAGAGGTGTCATCGGTACATTATTCGACAAAGTTTGTTAGTAACATACGGCAGGTTGGTGGTTTTCTCGTTTTCTCCGGTTTCCTCCACCAATAAAACTGAGTGCCACGATATAACTGAAATATTGTTGAAACCTAAACCACCATCAGTTGCTTTCTGATTATGAATGAAAATGAGAGAAACTAACCCTAGCATGTAACTGCTCCTAGCCTATCATTCAATGGAATCACCTTATTGCCGTAGGTAAACGTTGTAAATTGGTGGCTTCATCGCTACACTTTAAAATACTAAGCATAGTCACATGAATACGTACCACTTGTGTATACTTTGGATATCTAACGTGTGTAGAAGATGAACAAGTTTTAAAACTATTTCACATGTATGTCGTACTGTTGTTTAAAATAAATGATTTTTTTTTAAATAATATCCTTTGTATTGAATCTTAAGTCAAATAGTTTTAACAATGTGACATCCCCTTTACCAGGTTTAACTCCCGCAATATTTGTCTACCTGCCCCAAACCATAGCATATACTTTCTACGATTTCTGTAGTTGTGTTTTTTCTCTTCATTTTGTAAGCTCTTTCAGTAAAAATATGTCTTGTGTTGCTGCCATTGGCTATATTGTCCATCAATGCTATTCAATGATAACCAGAACAGTGATTCGTGATGTTGTGATTAGTTACATTATCCACCATTTATATTTGAGGATTCCCAGAGTAGGGGTTCGTGTTTATGTTGACTATATTGTCCACCATTCAATATTTGAGGATAGCAAGAGGACGGGTTCGTGTTTATGTTGGCTATATTGTCCACCATTTATATTTGAGGATACCCAGAGGAGGGGTTCGTGTTTATGTCGGCTATATTGTCCACCATTTATATTTGAAGATACCCAGAGGAAAGGTTCAGGTTGATGTTGGCTATGTTGTCCAGCATTTATATTTGAGGATACCCAGAGGAGGGGTTCATGTTTATGTTGGCTATATTGTCCACCATTTATATTTGAGGATACCCACAGGAAGGGTTCGTGTTTATGTTGGCTATATTTTCCACCATTTATATTTGAGGATACCCACAGGAGGGGTTCGTGTTTATGTTGGCTATATTGTCCACCATTTATGTTTGAGGATACCCAGAGGAGGGATTCGTGTTTATGTCGGCTATATTGTCCACCATTTCTACTTGAAGATACCCAGAGGAGGGGTTCGTGTTTATGTTGGCTATATTGTCCACCATTTATATTTGAGGATACCCTGAGGAAGGGTTCTTGGTTATGTTGTCTATACTGTCGACCATTGAATATATGAGGATACCCAGAGGAGGGGATCGTGTTGATGCTGGCTATATAATATTTCTCACGGAACCGCGACAATAGCTCTCTCCGATGATAAAGGACATCACAGTAACGACTAGTTTACTCCATTGACTGCTTTTTCTTTTTGTCTGCATGATATAACAATGTTCTCAAGAATACACATTTCCTAGAGACCAGACCAGAAACGACAACTTGAACAGAAATTAAACACGTTTGTCTACAATGGGGTACGAACTATCGATATTGCCAATAAAAAATGAATATATATTCATGTAAATAACTAGGATTTTTATCACTTTAATGGACAATGTTCATCGTTCAAAAGCGCTGACCTTGATTCTTTCATTTAAAAAAAAATACGACCATTACCATTAGAGAACAACAATTATTTTGGTAAAGTTTCCGTTGTCTCCAAAACTGTCCAAAATCTTGTTGTCATATGTTAGGGGCTGGTTGATGAAGACAGATTATTTGCTTTGCTTATATAATAGTCATAACATGAAATGTCTGGAAAAAAGCCAATATCATCTGGGAAAATAGCGATTAGGTGAAAATAAATTCCGTAAAACGACGGAAATAACTAGGAAAAATACATTTATAATCTACGGGACTTTTAGTTATCAGGTTAGTAAAGTCTAAGGTAGCATTGTTTTGTTACAAAACATACAAATTAACATACAAGAGGTCAAAATGCGTACTTGTTAATCCATAAATATTTAGTAACAATTGAAATAATTTCAAATTCACCTACAAAGTGAACCAAAATAATAAAATTATAATTTACGGGACCTAATTTACGAAACAAACTATGTAAAGGGAACGATGACTTTGCATGCTATTTCAACAGATAATCATGGCAATTTGATAAAAAGAAACACCACCTCTGCATGTTGGAACTGTTTTAATAGTGCAGATGGATTTCATGGAGTATTTGCATGCGGGTGGGACAGCGTGGTCTTGCTAAAAGACACCGAACATCCCGTGCATGATACACAAATTGAGGTTGGTGAAAACAATGCAACTCCTGTTCAGAATGAAGAAATTTCATGTAGCAAGGTCGATTATGTTCTTGCTGCTTATGATAGAAGTTGCTACATCGGAAAAGGTTTAGAGGACGACGTCAGTGAAAAGACTCTACCTATTCACTCTATGGTTGAGAGCGGCAAGATTGTTGACATATTTCGTTGGCCAAACAAACAGGAAACGTTGTGGATTAACAGCAAAGATATAATTCGGAAAATCCAACACCCAATAGCCACTAGAAAAGGAGGTCGACTGTGCCGTGTTCTGATGATGTTATTGAGTTTATAGAAACATACAACAGTAACTTACCTACGGGACAAGTCGTTTTCACTATTGAGTACGATCTATACACTATATGACTGTTATCATAGTGTTCAAATAGTTATTTTGCCGTATTCCGTTTTGTTTGGTTTTTCTTCTAAATTGTTTAGTTTTTTTCGCGAAACTAGGATGTTTCCAGTAAATATTTACTTTTTTAGAAGATTTTTTAGAGTTTGATTTTATTAATGTTGTGGACCGAGAGAGACCATCATCTTGTCTGTTTCTTCTTAATCAGTAAAACATCAACATTCCTCTAAGACTACGTTTGTTTTTTTGTTTTTTTCCTGAAGTACAAAGTAGTATAACATTTTACAAAATTGTAATATACGGGACAATTCTTTTGAATTTACCGGACAAAATTGATACATACGTTCATATATTTATTCTTTAATTTAAAGATTTGGTAAATAATGATATATTACAAAGTTTAGATAGCTACTTATTTATTTAATATATTACCAGGTTGTAATTATAAGGCAAATCAAAGGTTACAGCATTTTAAAAATTAACATTTTCTTGTTCTATTCATATTATTGAAACCTTTTTTTGAAACAAAATCAGCGCTTCAGCGATGGAGCCTTGGCATATTTGTCTCGTGGATCACTTCTTGTCATATTTTTCCCAACATTCAAATGCATATACTAAATTTTATATTCAACCAGAACAAATACATAAATGTTGATATATTTTCAAATTTACTTACAAATCATTGCATTGGTGGTTCGTTGTCGATACATATTATTATGGGATTTAATGGCCAGTATAGTCAGTTTCCTGATGACAACCTATACATTCGGTTTTCTTGACAAATATAATTTTTACTGCAATTCTTGCAGTTCCGAGAGAATGAGTCGATATTGTCCACCATTTCTATTTGAGGATACCCAGAGGAGCGGTTCTTGTTTATGTTGGGTATATTGTCAATCATTTCCTCTTTAGGATACCCAGAGGAAGTGTTCGTGTTCATGTTGGTTATCTTGTCCAGTCAACCGAAGCCATTTTTCGTTGTGTTGTTATTAGTTATACTGTCAACCATTTATTTGTGTAGCTAACCAGATGAGTGCTTCGTGTTGTTTGGCATGTTTTATGTCATTATATAAACAAAATAATAATGGGGACATTAATGCAGAATTATTACAGGATATTATATCATTTTCATACGATTATAAAGTTATACCAGTTGCTTGCCCATGGTCGATGGTTCTCTCCGGGTACTCTGGCTGCTTTCATCACTAAAACTGGTCGCCATGATAAAGATGAAATATTGCTAAAAGTGGAGTTAAACACCAAAAACCAAAGCATATATCGCTGAGGCAATTAATTTCTAAGCTTGTTGAGTAAACTTTCTCCCCAATACGACTTGTCATTTTACCATGGCGACTTGATCTTGTTAAAAGAAAGAGGATTAACCCTTTTATCAGTAGCAATATTCCAGCATTACCAGCGTCTGGAGTTTACATTTTACAACTCATACGCTATTCTAGAACTTGTACCTCGTACAATGATTTTCTGGACATAGCTCTAATTTATTGTGTGTCATTTGCCTTTGTCTGAGCATAGTAGTATCCGACACATATTGTGTTGTGTTTTTGTTTTGTTCTTCTTCCTCTTGTGCACCCTGTCTTGCCAGTTTCTCTTAATGGCCCATATTAGATTGCTCCTTCGGTATTCTCCAAAGTGTATTTTAATATTATACAGTGGGTCCAGTTATTTTGACAATAATGGCAATAACAGAGAGATTCATAGGCAATGTTAACAGCTATTGTGACAAAAACGGAGAGGTCTAAAGGCAGTGTGAACAGTTATTGTGACAATAACGACGATATGTATATGCAGTGCTAGCAGTTATTTTGACAAAAACGGGGAGGTCTATATGCAGAGTTATCAGTTATTGTGACAATAACGGGGATGTCTATGAGCAGTGATAACAGTTAGTGTGACAAAAACGGGAAGGTATATATGCAGTGTTAACATTTATTCTGACGATAACGGGGAGGTTTATATGCAGTGTTAGCAGTTATTGTGACAATAACGTTGAGATCTAAATGCAGTGTTAACAGACATTGTAACAATAACGGGTGGTCTATGTGCAGTGTTATCAGTTATTGTGATAATAACGGGGAGGTCTATATGCAGTGCTAACGGTTATTTAAAAAATAACGGGAATATCTATATGCAGTGCTAACTTTTATTGTGACAATAGCGGGGAGGTATATATGCAGTGTTAACAGTTATTGTGACAATAGCGGGGAGGTCTTCATGCAGTGTTCGCAACTATTGTGACAATAATGACAATAACGAGGAGGTATATATGCAGTGTTAACAGTTATTGTGACAATAACGCGGAGGTCTATATGCAGTTCTAACAGTTATAGTTACAATAACGCGGAGGTCTATATGCAGTATTAACAGTTATTGTGACAATAATGACACTAAGTGGGAGGTATATTAGCAGTGTTAACAGTTATTGTGACAGTAACGGGGAGGTCTATATGCAGTGTTAACAGTTATTGTGAAAATAACGGGAGGTATATATGCAGTGTGAACAGTTATTGTGACAATAACGGGGAGGTCTATGTGCAGTGTTAACAGTCATAGTGACAATAACGTGGAGGTCTATTTGCAGTGTTAGCAGTTATTGTGACACTATATGGGGAAAAATAATATTATAAAAGGTACGAATAGGGATAGGTACAATGTTTACCAATATTAACAAATGTACAGGTTTAATGGCTTTTCTAGAAACGTTAATCATAAAATCAACTTAAAATTATATCTGTGTTAGATATTTTTGTTCGGTCAATTCCATTGTTATATTGACGAATTGTCATTCCAGGCATATTCTCGTATCTGTATTTTCCATAAGGGTTTTCTTTAACGGTAAAGTCCTAACAAAAATAATAAAATATGAAAATGCTCACCTTTTTGCATTTTCTATCTTATTCTTTGTCAGTGTAGATAATGATTTAGCTATATATCCTGTAAGTATATGTGTAAAATAACAAATATTGGTTTTTACCTTAAAAACAGTTTTACATGATAAATACACATTATCATGATTTTTTTTTTTTTTTTTAATATTCGACCATCTTTTTTCCTGAGGCAGGATATCGACCATATATAGCACAAAAATGGCGAATGATAATTTCACAATGTTGAATTGTTAAATTTCACCACGTTTTATTGGCATTATACAATAATCCGTTGACATTGAATGAGGACAACTTATCATGAAAGAAAATCATACAATTGAAAAGTACATACATATTGCCTTTGTAACGATAACGATCACGATGTAAGCACATATATGCAGTATTAAAGGATAATCAGTGGTGTAGAAATGATTAAATAACGAGGGGCATAATGGAGGCTAATATTATATATACATGTCGATCCATGGCTGACATGTGTGTGTGTGTGTGTGTCGTGGGGGGTCTATAGCACACACATTTAAACGTTTTATTCATACCAATATGTAATAGAAGGCAATATTTCACGTTTGTACAGAAATCACATTTTGCCCATTATTATCACATATTTGAGCCGTCGTGGCCGTGATCGTATTGTAGTTGGATATACACCAACCTATGCAATCAGTACATATCATCACTGATGTTGTGAGTTCGAATCTCGATCAGGGAGAGGTGTACAACATTATGTGATAAAGTTTGTCAGTGACTTGCGACAGGTCGGTGGTTTTCTCTGGGTTCCTCCACCAATAAAACTGACCGCCACGGTACAACTGAAATATTGTTGAAAGTGGTGTTAAATACCATCAAACAAACAATATCATCACATGTTAAACTGCTACATATGATCAACTGTTTTTTTTCTACCTAATTGTCTTTCCCGTTTCAAAAAATGAATACTCACATGCGTGTTTGAGTTAATGTTAATGATAATGTGTATTTTGTATAAACAGTTTAAGAATGTCTTATTATCTCATCCATATAGATTGAAAGTTACACCTGTAAATCACACATATCATTAAAGACATCATTCTAGGTAAAAATCTGGCACTATCGGGGCCGGTCTCAGTTTAACAATATTTCACAACCATGGAAACTGAACGTCGTAGAGTGAAGGGTTGCGAGTTTTATACGCAGGGTAGCGATTCAAAGTGAAGTAAACAAGATGCAGATAAAAACAGATATATACTAGTATCTTAATTTATAAAAACGATTTAAATGGCAAATCGTTATCTTACAACTGGAAATATATCTAGGATACATCGTTATCTTACCACTGGAACAGTATTTAATATAAAACGTTGTCTTACCACTGGAACATTATCTAATTATAATCGTGATCTTACCACTGGCACACTTTATAATCAAAAGCGTATTCTTACAACTGGAACACTATCTAATTATAATCGGTATCTTACCACTGGAACACTATATAACTAAATCGTTATCTTACCACTGGAACACTATCTAACTAAATCGTTATCTTACCACTGGAACACTTTATAATCAAAAGCGTATTCTTACAACTGGAACACTATCTAACTAATTCGGTATCTTACCACTGGAACACTATCTAACTAAATCGTTATCTTACCACTGGAACACTATCTAACTAAATCGTTATTTTACCACTGGAACACTTTATAATCAAAAGCGTATTCTTACAACTGGAACACTATCTAACTAAATCGTTATCTTACCACTGGAACACTATCTAATATACATCGCTATCTTACGATTGGAACATTATCTACAATAAATCGCTATCTTACCATTCAAACACTATCTAATTATAATTGTTATCTTACCACTGGAACATTATCTAATTATAATCATAGTCTTACCCCTGGAACACTAATCCACTGATGTAGTAACATCTGTGTGAGAATGAAGAGTATTACAACTCATATCAACTTCTGAAGATGTCGTTAAGTCATCATTGCTCCTGTAAACTAGAGAATATGGCTTCAATAGTACTAAGAAGGAAATTAGACATTAGAAAATACAGAAATTTCATCACTAGTACTGCACTACATTGAACTCCAGAAGGAAAGCGCAACTGTGACAGGCCGAAAAACACACGGAGGCGTACTGTAGAATAAGAGATGAAGAACATGAACAATACCTTGGGGAGTGTCGAAAAGATGGCCAAAGACAGACAGGAATGGAGGACCTTTGTTGATGCACTACATGCCAACAGCAGAGTAGGCAGTAAGAAAGTAAGTAAGCGAATCATATCACTTCAAAAATGAAATTATCCACTTTATTCTAAATAGATTGAGATTGTGTTCTATGATAAAAGGCTCATATGTCATGATCGTGCACTGGTTAATCCTTCCGGGCATTGTTGTTATTGTTTCATTTCTTGCCTTACCAGTTGATAAATAAACGTTTGAGAAAATCAGAAGCGCAATCAATAATGGACAATCGAGAGAAACTGTCAACGTTAGATATACACAAGACACAGCACACAGAAAAACACAGCAGCGAAAAACACACAAAGATAAACAACACGACCCCACCAAACAAAACCGGTGGTTCTGCCTTTCATATGTACCACTATGCTGCTAATTTGATTTACTGCACGATGCTTAGCTTAATTCATTTGATCATTCAACCGCATCGCCGGTGTATTCGTTAACGTGCTCGCCTCGAGTGCTGTTGATCGGTGGTTCGAGCCACGATCCAGTTATACCAAAGACTATGCAAATACTAATTGTTGCTTCTACGTAAATCAAGAAGTATTAAGGAATAAAAGCAACGACTAGTTGGCTCGGTATCAGGTATAGGTCCAAGTGGACTAAAGTTTCCACTCGCGGACTGTTGTTTCAGTGGGCTAGTACCATTAATATCCAACTAAGCGTGTTGGCATAGTACAAAACGGATATCATCAGCATAGAAAATTAACTTGTTCTCGGCATGATAGAAATGGAAAAAAAATATGATTTAAATAACAATCACTCACCCAATCTTTCATTATTTACATTAGATATCAGAATCATAGTAATCGACAAGTCTTCTATCCCGATATGAAAATGATGCAAAGAAAACCTTTTCAGGATTTCCTTGATATAGGGTTACTTCTAACAAGGAAGCTACTGAGCCAAGGGTTCCCATTGGGCAAGCTGAAATCATCACTTCAGAAGCTTTACGGTCACCACCGTGACTATGTTAACTGTTACGGAATGTCGATGTCACAATTGGCCACTGGTATGTTCTACTTGTCGGAAACACTTGCCGGTCTTTCCTCATTCATGACTTAGCACCAGGTTTGTAACTAGAGTAACACGACGGGTGCCTTCCGGAGCACATGCGTTCACCTCGTTTTAGTTAGGGTTTTTCTTGCTCTTTCTTTAATTTTGTGTGTTGATTGTTATTTTATCCTTTTTTCACCATTTTGTTGTCTGTCCTTCTTTGACATACGGATTCTGGTCCCGTCTTTGTATCTTTAAACTCTTCTGTCGGTTACGTACAAATGACGAAATATGTTATTGACATAATAATTTGGTTCGAATTTGACAATTGTTTCACTGTTATGTCTTACGATGAATGTGAATACTTTCCTATATTTAAATGTTGATCGGGTCTGTTTAATATAACTTTTGTCACGACGATTAACTATATTAGCATAATATTCGTTATTAATTAACTTTGATTTATTAGCCTTTATATGATCAAATTTTTCAATGATTGATTTTTGATTGATTGTTGGTGTTTAACGCCCCTTTCAACAATATTTCAGCTATATAATGGCGACCAGTTTTAATGGTGGAGGAAGCCGGAGTACCCGGAGAGAACCACCGACCATGGACAAGCAACTGGTAAACTTTATCAATTGCGGTTGCGAGTCGAGTGCACCTTTTTTGTAATTTACATTGGCATTCGGTTGCGCTTCAGGTCAATACAGCAGGCCTCAGATCTATAACTAGGCCAATATGAAAAACATCAGAAAATTATACTATAATAGTATTGCTTTCCTTGTAATAACGCTGCTTGCCCGATTATATATGAAGCTTGACGTGTTACTGACACGTAAAAAATACTTGCATGGTTGTATAATGTCGATAAGAGGAGAATTCTGGTCCCACAAAACTAGTTAACAACGCCACTTTTGTGCTGCTGAATTGTTCGTCCTAAGGGAATTGTCAGTGATCATGTATTTGTGTGTTAGCCTTATCGATTTTTCTTCTTTTAATTATTTTTCTATTGAATTTTGAAACTGTTCCGACAGAGTGGCATTTTTTTCCGTTTATTATCTATGCATATAATGTATGATTGCACGCTTCTCCCCTAAGTCATAGGAAGTCTGTTTTGTTTTTGCTGCAAAATTTGTTTTTATCTGTCAGATGGAAATCATCGTAGATTTGTTTCAATGTATTTGTATCCACTGGAACTATGCTATCTGTGTTTGAGAGTCTGCATATCTGAGAGAGAAAAGAGGGCCCGTGTGGCTCAACTGGTTATTAGTTGGATTACATAACAACTCATACAAGCCTATCACCAATATGGCGTGGGTTCGCACCCGGCTTTGTAAATTACAAAAAAGGTGTACTCGACTCGCAATCACAAGTGATAACGTTTACTAGTTGCTTGCCCATGGTTGGTCGTTCTCTCCGGGTCTTCCGACTTCTTCCACCACTAAAACTGATCACCACGATATAGCTGAAATATTGCTGAAAGTGACGTTAAGCACAATAAATAAAATCAAATTAAATCAGAGAGAGAAACAGCCTCAGAAATATATGGTCTGACCTTAATTTGACTATACAGTTATCTCTCTCCAGAAGACACTTATAGCATTATAGTTGTTTACTTGTAGATGTATCTTTGACATACATGTATATATGTGGCATACATACATATATCTCTGGCATGCATCTATGTCACTCGCAGACATACATATACTTATTTTTGTTTGACTGTATGCATACCTTCCTCAGACACATAAACCCTTATCTTTGCTCCATTTTATGTATTTTTCCCTTGGTCATATAAATAGGAATGTCGATATTTAACTTAGTACGCGGAACGCGATTCTGGAATAATTTGTATCTTACCATATATTGGCTTGAATGTATGATTTTGTCTTCAGTAATAACTCACCTTATTTATATTTGACCTTAGGTGCATATCTCTCAGACGTAACTAACATTATAAAACAAAATGAAATATTTGTTAATTTATACAATCATGAAAATAACCAGTGCATAAATTTGAAAAGAGAACTTAATACATCTGGTGCACATGAATAAACAAGGGGTTTTGGTTGGGTTCGCGTTGTATGATCTTTAGTTTTCTGTGTAGTGTTTTATAAATCGTTTTTTGTCATTTTTCTTTTTCTCCTGCTACAAACCCCGTGATAAATTATGCATGATAAAAGGATCTGATTACAATTACGACAAGCGATTCGTATTCGTGGTCATTTATGACACAGCTATTCAACCAACCAGGTAAGGTGGCGACCGTCAAACTCTCGACATGATGATTTCAATTTAACAATAGAACCCCTTGGTTCAGTAACTTTGTTAGCAGCAACCCTATATCCAAGAAATCATTATAGGAACCACACGCTCGGGAATATCGGATCAACTGATACTCCATTAACAGGTTGTGTTTCTACATATAACTGGAAAACTGACAATGGGAAAATTGGAATGATCTCTTGTCGAAACGTGTATTTTTTAGCCGACTGTCATTGTCAACATCTACGTGTATGTCAGTGTGTGAAGCAGACATAGCTATAGCTGTGATATAAGAGAGCACTAAGGAAAGAAAAAAAAAAACAACAATGCCGTTTTAATATTTTTAACGACGATCCTGTGTTCCTTTGTGTTGTCTGTCCGTCTTCGATTTACTGCTTCTAATTAACCATTTGGTATATTCAAACATATATTATTCCTCTAGAATCGTATGTAGTGTTTCGTTATATACAATATACGTATAAGTAGGTTGATTGCTTGAATTGTTGTGTTTAACGCTACTTTCAACAATATTTCAGCTATATCATGGCCACCAGTTTTAGTGGTGAAAGAAGTCGGTGTACCAGGCGAGAGCAACCGAAAATGGGGACGCAACTGGTAAAATCGATCACTTTGGATTCAAGTCCACGCTTTTGTGTAATTTACAAAGACGGGCGATAACCCACACCGTATTGATGATAGGCTTGTATGAGTTGCTCTGTAATTCAACTATCTAACTCGGGTCCCTTGGATAAGTAGGGTGGCATGCACAATTTCACCGACAATCACTATAAAATTACTAAACACGCACACAATTTCACCGACAATCAATATAAATTGCTGGACATGCCCACAAATGCACCAACAATTATGATAGACTAATGAACACTACCGCAATTACCCAGATAAGCACAATGAACCACTAAACACGCAAACAATTCCCCCGACAATCAATATAAACTTCTACTCGGGTAGGTCTTAGTCCATTGAACAAGTTATTATATTTGAAATTTAAGCTACCACCTGGAATCGAAATGAGACGCACCTCTGTTCTGGTAAATGGACATTTCGCATTGGCTGATGGGAATTTTTCCGCATGTGCTGTGATGATAGATGGGTTAACTTGTGGTATGCACACTTTCAATGCAATGCCTTTTATAATGACTGTAAAGTTGGAGTGGCTTCACTTGTCATTAAACAAAACTCAGGTCTTGAACGATACAGTTTGACATTAATGGCAACTCCATTTACAATATATCTATCCAGATTAAATAAGTCATGCAAAAGGGGTCCCTCTAGATCACATGTTTGTGACTCTGATAAGTATAGTGATCGATTGTAAAGTGAAGTGTTGGCTCCATTCTTTACGTCATTATCATCATAATGTCCAGTTACATCTGTTATCCATAACTGACTGGTGAGTTGAGATTTCTTGGCATCAGTTCCATATGAAAGTAATGTCTGGATCATTGCTTTATAAGGACAGTGTGTTTCAGTAGATGTAACCAACTTATTTTGCATGGTCACGTCTACTTGACCAAACAATGATTGAAGAAAGAGATTCACAGGTCCGATATATTCAGTTGCTTTTTAAGAATGATCCATCTGCATGTTTAATGCGGACTCGTAAATACAGCTTACTTCTTTTGAAGACGTTTTCCAAAAAATTTTGAGCTGCAATATTAAATTCAATTGTGGCATTTCCAGTTAATTGTGAAGTGGATCTCTGTTCATCATAATAAATGTTGGAAACTGCCGTCTGTGTAGGCGGTAGACTGAATATATCCAGTCCACTAGGTTGTGCTTCTTAAAATCGTCATTTGTTAGAACAGCCATGTTTAAGAGTATGTCTTTAAATGAAGACTTCTATAGTTTTTTTCTTTTTTTGTACTTTTCCTTTTACAACTTCTTTTATTCGGTTTTGTAATTGTCTTCTTTGTTTTCTTGGGTCTCTTTACAAGTGTTTTTTTTTTCTTGTTCTTCTTGACTTTTGGCGTCTGCTTCCTTTGACGTTTCCTAGTAGGACTAACACTTTGTTGACATCGTTTTCTTTTTATTCCTTGCTTCATGTTTTCTCTTTCTACTTCATCTTTGGTTTGATCAGTTGATTGTTGAACTGGTGACACCGGTTTGACCGTTAATTGTTCATCATGTTTATTATCTTCATGTGGGAGTCCTGCCTGTATTGTACATTGTCGAGGGCTCTCTATCAATGATCCGCCTCCTATTAGCTTTCCTGGTTTGTGAGCGTAATTGATATACAGAAATGTTCAATATACTACTTCAAATGATAATAGGTAAAGACATTTTCCATTGAAGCTTTTATATAATATTTTCTCTACTAAGAAAATCCTACATAAAATTGGAGCAAGCAACATCATTAAATGTTATTTCTGTTTCATTGAAACTGATTATATTATATACGCCTCAAAATTAAATCCAACAGTGTTAGAATTAGATCTTTGAACTGACAAAAGTGTGTTCTTCCCTCGACACCATTGATACACTGCAGAACCAATCACTTAGACATATGTCGAACGCCAAGGACCACTCGGCCACAACCGCTATATAAAAATATAGCTTCAATAGTCGAAGTGTTACCTTGTCTCGTAAGGAAAATCTAGATATAGACATAAGAAAAGTGTCTAAGCGTGTGTAGATGGTTCATATATAATTAATATATATATATATATATATATTTATCATTTTTGTATATTATTTGGAAACGGTGATTGGCTGAAAACGGATCACATGACGTTCTATAAAAAGTATGTTTATACCTCATATATTAATTACCATGAATAGATTAATTTGATTGGACAATGTGTAAAAATCAGGGCATGTGATCACACAGGACACAAATCATCTTCAGTGAAATAAATATCATATTCCACACCTTCTGAAGCCTCGAGACTTTTCCCGCCATATTTCAGAAAACTTCAGAGGAACTCGGAAAGCATCACTTACAGGCGACCGTTACAATCACCACAACAAATGTATTCTTCATTGTTGTGGATATGGTTTTTGAATGTCTAACACAACGTTCCAATGGACTTAAAATGTGCTGTTTGACAGCAGTATTATATATGTATGTGTTTTCTTGGCTTCGTTCGGTATAATAAGTGCAAGTTATATGGATGTGAATTGATTGATACCGAAAATAGCAAAATATAAAGTTTGTTAACAAGTGAGCGAAGCGAACAAGTCACAAACTGCATATTCTGTCGAGCAAGCTGATATTTTGCAGTATCAATCATATTCACATTCAGATGACATGTTTATCGTCTTTAAATACATCAACACGGAGACATATATATGTTTCGATATTTGTATTTTCGCGGGAAAAATTACATAATTCAAAATATTAAAAATACGCTTCCCCAAAACATAATTCATAAGTAGTTTGCAAATATACCATTCATTTTTACGGGTTTATATACATGTTAAGATTGTTGAATTTTGCCCTTTAATGGTGATATTCGTTGTTCTTTTTTTTTTTCTTTTTTTTTATTACAAATATCAAAGTCCGCAGATCCATCCATTTTCATTAAATATTTTGTTTCCTAATGACCTTCCGGATTAGAAAGCACAAGCATCATGATCTCGATTATGACGTAAAAATATCAGTAGTCCTAGCAGAGGTTATAAATATTTGTGTCAAGTACATTTTTGTAGGATGATGTTTGTTGATATTTCTCACACAACAGTTCCTAATTTGATTTATGTTTAAAAAATGAACTGTTATCTAGCTGATGATGCTGATTTTTATTTACTTTTGTCATCATCACATAAATTATCGTTTAAATGTTGGGAGAATTTGGTGATAGCTCCTGCTGACTGTTGACAAGTCCTGCTCAGCTCACGCGAAATTTTTATACGACTGTTGCTTATGGAGTCAGTAGGTAGATATAGCGGGAGGGAGGGATGATAACACATTTATTGCATGCAGTTTCTGGAAATATGAAAATGTATTCACCCCTCAGTAGCATATGCCCCTCCGACGTTGCCGTCATGGAACATGGTACTCTTGGGTGGATACATTTTCATAATTCCGTCACCAGCATCCATTAAATGTAAAATATTCAACTAAAATAATGTAATGCATTGACTAACTATAAAATATAATCTGTATTAATTAAAAGTCATTAGGTAATACACATTGTTTATTGAACATTAGCTGAAGGATATTAATTGGTGTCCTTCTCTTAAACTTATTGTTAAGTTTATCGCACAATGAACACATTCCAAGTAGAAAAAAATCGGATTTATTTATATATTTGTTTTTACCCTTTAAGTATGATAAATATGCAGTTTCGTTTGCTCCTAATTCTTTTAGATAATGTGCTAATTCTTCTGGTGAGTTATAATCTACAGCTAATATTAATGTGTTTGCAGGGACCATTTCTTTGACGTTCGGAGCACCTCTGACAACAGGAGCAAAATCAGTGTCATCCTTGAATAAATCATATAACTTTTCAGTTACGTAATCTTTACACATAGAATTTTCAAATGCTAAATAAAATTTGTAATATTTACTCAGGTTGAATTTACAACCCCTTCCTTTGTCATCACATGATTTGCCACATTCCCAAAGATGTCAACATTAATTATTTTCTCATTTCCTGAACGTATTCTTTCCTCTTCGATATTGCCTCACAGTTGCTCACAACCCATGCTACGTCTTTTGATTTTTTTCAAATATTGCGGAATAATTTCGTTCTTTTACTGTCTCCCTAGGTACAATGTTTCCGTAAGGGCCATAACCCTCCGAATCAGGTCTATAACTATATGTCCAGTCAAATTTATCGACCCATTGATTTTGCCTATAATAATTATGCGTATGGTAAGGCGATTCGTGAGACGAAAACACCCATATTTGATTGTTTCTCTTCACGGGTGGTTGGATATTCATTTCTACATAGTTGAAAAGAACCAAATCACTATTTTCTATGTCATTTTTATTGAAAGAAATTTCGCAATTCTTAAATTCACAATAATCCATTATATGGGGGTTTTTTTCCGACAACAAAGTTGGTGGCAAAAACCATAACATTTTAAATATCTTAGTAGGTTTCTCTTTACCGTTCAATGGCTTTTTGGAGATTTGTCAGTACCGTTCCTTATTATTGGCGGCATGGCTAGGTGACAAAAGAGGCCAAGGAACGGTAAATTTTGTCTGGAAATAATAATCTGTTCCCACGAAGATAATAAACAGCACAATTGAAATACCAAAGCAAAGATAATATTTAAATGGCACTGGAATGGTCTTTATACGTCCTGAAAAATTTGAAAAAAGTATTACATTAAAGTATGTGTCAACGTATGACTAACACATTTGCTCCGTTGTTTTTCAGGGGCCGTCGTGGTCGTGATCGTATGATAGTTGGATTTACAACTACATATTCAATCGGTGGCTATAACCTCTGACGTTATGTGTTCGAATCCCACCCAGGAGAGGTGTCATCGATACATTATTCGACAAAGTTTGTTAGTAACATACGGCAGATTGGTGGTTTTCTCGTTTTCTCCGGTTTCCTCCACCAATAAAACTGAGTGCCACGATATAACTGAAATATTGTTGAAACCTAAACCACCATCAGTTGCTTTCTGATTATGAATGAAAATGAATGAAACGAACCCTAGCATGTAGCTGCTCCTAGCCTATCATTCAATGGAATCACCTGATTGCGGTAGGTAAACGTTGTAAATTGGTGGCTTCATCGCTACACTTTAAAATACTAAGCATAGTCACATGAATACGTACCACTTTTGTATGCTTTGAATATATAACGTGTGTAGAAGATGAACAAGTTTTAAAACTATTTCACACGTATGTCGTACTGTTGTTTAAAATAAATGATTTTTTTTAAATAATATGCATTGTATTGAATCTTAAGTCAAATAGTTTTAACAATGTGACATCCCCTTTACAAGGTTTAACTCCCGCAATATTTGTCTACCTGCTTCAAACCATAGCATATACTTTCTACGAATTCTGTAGTTGTGTTTTTTCTCTTCATTTTGTAAGCTCTTTTAGTAAAAATATGTCTTGTGTTGCTGCCATTGGCTATATTGTTCATCAATGCTATTCAATGATAGCCAGAACAGTGATTCGTGATGTTTTGATTAGTTAAATTATCCACCATTTATATTTGAGGATACCCAGAGTAGGGGTTCGTGTTTATGTTGACTATATTGTCCACCATTGAATATTTGAGGATAGCCAGAGGACGGGTTCGTGTTTATGTTGGCTATATTGTCCACCATTTATATTTGAGGATACCCAGAGGAGGGGTTCGTGTTTATGTCGGCTATATTGTCCACCATTTATATTTGAAGATACCCAGAGGAAAGGTTCAGGTTGATGTTGGCTATTTTGTCCACCATTTATATTTGAGGATACCCACAGGAGGTGTTCGTGTTTATGTTGGCTATATTGTTCACCATTTATATTTGAGGATACCCACAGGAGGGGTTCGTGTTTATGTTGGCTATATTGTCCACCATTTATATTTGAGGATACCCAGAGGAGGGGTTCGTGTTTATGTTGGCTATATTGTCCACCATTTATATTTGAGGATACCCAGAGAAAGGGTTCTTGGTTATGTTGGCTATACTGTCCACCATTGAATATATGAGGATACCCAGAGGAGGGGCTTGTATTTATGTCGGCTATAATGTCCACCAATTAATATTTGAAGATACCCAGAGGAAAGGTTCAGGTTGATGTTGGCTATATTGTCCAGCATTTCTATTTGAAGATACCCAGAGGAGGGGTTCGTGTTTATGTTGGCTATATTGTCCACCATTTATATTTGAGGATACCCAGAGGAAGAGTTCTTGGTTATGTTGGCTATACTGTCGACCATTGAATATATGAGGATACCCAGAGGAGGGGATCGTGTTGATGCTGGCTATATAATATTTCTCACGGAACCGCGACAATAGCTCTCTCCGATGATAAAGGTCATCCCAGTAACGACTAGTTTACTCCATTGACTGCTTTTTTCTTTTTGTCTGCATGATATAACAATTTTCTCAAGAATACACATTTCCTAGAGACCAGACCAGAAACGACAACTTGAACAGAAATTAAACACGTTTGTGTACAATGGGGTACGAAATATCGATGTTGCCAATAAAAAATGACTATATATTCATGTAAATAACAAGGATTGTTATCACTTTAATGGACAATGTTCATCGTTCAAAAGCGCTCACCTTGATTCTTTCATTTAAAAAAAAAATACGACCAATACCATTAACTGTCCAAAATATTGTTGTCATATGTTAGGGGCTGGTTGATGAAGACAGATTATTTGCTTTGCTTATATAATAGTCATAACATGAAATGTCTGGAAAAAAGCCAATATCATCTGGGAAAATAGCGCTTAGGTGAAAATAAATTCCGTAAAACGACGGAAATAACTAGGAAAAATACATTTATAATCTACGGGACTTTTAGTTATCAGGTTTGTAAAGTCTAAGGTAGCATTGTTTTGTTACAAAATATACAAAATAACATACAAGAGGTCCAAATGCGTACTTGTCAATCCATAAATATTTAGTAACAATTGAAAAAATTTCAAATTCACCTACAAAGTGAACCAAAATAATAAAATTATAATTTACGGGACCTAATTTACGAAACAAACTACATAAAATGTGCAGTATTAATTCATAATTAAAACATATCTTTGTTGCAAACAAATCTTTGTGGTATTTAGATCACTACCGGATGTTTATAAGTCACGTGTATGCCTGGTTTCGACAAAAATCATCGTCTGCTAAATATCTGCTTACATGTAAGTATTGCTATATAATTACTTCTGTTTGTTTTCCGAAATGTAGAAATTGCTTATGTATAAATAAACCAATTACATTTGATATATACATGAACATATAAATGAGCAATCTATGGGTTTGAATGATGTTTATACAACAGCATTAGGTCATTGCTTTGAAGTACACGACTATTTTTTTTTTTTTACTAGTAAAGTTTTTTTCTAAAATAGTAATTTGGATATTTTGTTAATCTTTGACAAAAAAAATCGGTTGGAAAACTGTAGTAAAATAAATATTGAGTTGGAAACTGTTGTCATAACCAAAGTGGTATAAAAAGTTGTTTCTCTGACACACATTTATCGACCATATTTAGACAAAAGTATATTGTAATTAAAAGTAAGACTACTTGAATAATTTTCCCGTAGATTAGAGAAGAGTTGTCCAGTAAATTATAATATTTTCAAAACATATAAATCAGCAAATCATATTCGATAGCGATGTTATTTGTTCTTAAACAATAGAAGACATGCAGTAAATACATGAATGTGAATATCTTTGCTTAACACTTTGGAAGAGTAGATTATGTTGAAAATAAATCTATGTTACTGCACTAGCAAAAATGCTTATCAGTTCTTAATTATATATTTCAGTATGGCCAAATCAAAATCTCAACGCATGAAAGAATATAGAGCCAGGAAGAAAGAACAACTTAGAAAGCGATGGTTGAAGATGGAAAGGGAGCGAATCAAGGGGTGCATTCAACCAATAGAGATGCTGACTGATGATGAAAAAGAAAAGATACATGACAAAAACCGTAGAGCAGCACATGCATTTAACAGAACGCACAAGACAGATATGAACAATAATGCCGATTTGGGAGATGTAAATGAAAATCTAAATACACTATAACACGTGGCAAGTGGAAGCAAGGAGGGCGATAGTAACGGAGTCAGCAGCACCACCAACGAATTGAGTTTGCCAGTACAACTTCCTTTTCATTATCCCAGTGAAAGTCAAGGTAAAGGGTGCACAAAGATGGTGTATAATGCCCTAAAGAGATTATATAAAACAATATCAAAACTGAACTATTAAAATGAAAACTTAAGGAAAAATTAAAAACAATACAAAAGCGTCTCTGCAGAACTCAGACTAAGATAGCAAACCCACAAACAACTAGAAGTAAAACATAGCTTATTGTAAAGAAATCAAGAATAAAAAGAGTGTACCGGACATACGGAAGCGTCTCATATACAACGATTGCTTGAACGAGGAACTTCAGATAGCGTAGATGACAACCAAACCAGAAAAAAATGCTGTTCATAAAGTCGTGTCTGGAAATATAGTAAAACAGTATAGATTGAACACTCTTATGGAGAGCATGACATCGTTGAACTGACGCAAGTTGTTATCTGACAAGGATTTAAGGTTGAAAAAGAAAACACTTTTGAAACAAAAAAGCAGATATATTGTGACAAGATGTTGTGGGTTTTCTAAACAGATACGACAACTATCGTATCTTACCAGGAAAGATATACGCTGTGAAAGTAGGAAAAGGTAAACAGCATAAACGAGTACTGAATGATTGATTACACAACCTACATCTGGAGTACAAGCCTAATCTAATTTCTCAAAATCTCTCTCCACATTCTGTCGACTACGTGCATGACATATCAGCCTTGTAAATTTTGCGTCTAGAAGTATTTGCTTGTGTGCAAAGCATCAAAACACCAGTTTCAAGCTAAGAACTTTGCAAGCTCTTCCGGTATCGACTGTGACGAGCCGAGACACTGTTGTAAATACGTATAAAGATTCTGAATATAAATTAGAGGAAATGTTGGAAAATATTCCCGACGAAAACATCACGTTCCAGGAGTGGAAACGTGTGAATCTTCAGAACGGAAAGGAACGCATGCGAATTGTAGAAAATAATTTAACAAAAACCAAATTCATAGCAATCGTGAAAGATGAATTTGCAGCATCCGTTACTCATGTAGAGAGAGTGGCCCGTCAGTACAAGTCTGTAAAACAAATGGAAGATCAACTACCTGCGAACCATGCTCTTATTCAAATGGATTTCAGTGATAACTATAACAGTCAAACAATGGAGGAGATACAATATGCGCATTGGAATGCGTCAATGGTAACTCCCATCCTACTATCATTTATTTCAAAGATGCTAACAAAAGTCTAAGTCATAACAGTTTGGTGTTTGTATCGGAAGAATTGCACAACAATGCCGCAATGGTTTACGCGATTGTGAAAAAAATTATAAATACGTTAAATAATTATGTACCAGAACTGAAACATGTAAATTTTTGGACAGACTCCCCGTCATCCCAATACCGGACTAAGGCTGTGTTTGCTTTGATCAGTAGGTTTGCAGTTAATCATGAATGCAAAGCGTCATGGCATTACTTTGAATCAGGCGATCTAAAGAGTGTGTGCGATGGAGTGCGTGGAACCACCAAAAGAAACGGGGATAATGCAGTAAAACATGAAAAAGCGGTAATTCAAGATGCCATGGAATTTTCGCTTGGGTCACTCAGTCTGAGGGCGAGATCGAATACCAGCTGATCACTACTGATGAATACGAGATCACAAATGCCGAAACCGAAGAAAGAAAAGCGGTCATTAAACCAGTAAAGGGAACGATGACTTTGCATGCTATTTCAACAGATTATCATGGCAATTTGATTAAATGAAACATCACCTGTGCATGTTGGAACTGTTTTAATAGTGTAGATGGATTTCATGGAGTATTTGCATGCGGGTGGGACAGCGTGGTCTTGCTAAAAGAGACCGAACATACCGTGCATGATACACAAATTGAGGTTGGTGATAACAATGCAACTCCTGTTCAGAATGAAGAAATCACATGTAGCAAGGCCGATTATGTTCTTGCTGCTTATGATAGAAGTTGCTACATCGGAAAAGGTTTAGAGGACGACGTCAGTGATAAGACTCTGCCTATTCACTCTATGGTTGAGAGCGACAAGATTGTTGACAGATTTCGTTGGCCAAACAAACAGGAAACGTTGTGGATTAACAGCCACTAGAAAAGGAGGTCGACTGTGCCGTGTTCTGATGATGTCATGGAGTTTATAGAAACATACAACGGGACAAGTCGTTTTCACTATTGAGGACGATCTATACTCTATTTGACTGTTATCATAGTGCTCAAATAGTTATTTTCACGTATTCCGGGTTTTTTTTTACTAAATTGTTTAGTTTTTTTTCGCGAAACTATGATGTTTCCAGTAAATATTTACTCTTTTAGAAGATTTTATGAGTTTGATTTTATTAATGTTGTGGACCGAGAGAGACCATCATCTTGTCTGTTTCTTTTAATCAGTAAGACATCAACATTTCTCTAAGACCACGTTTTTTTTTGTTTTTTTTTCCTGAAGTACAAAGTAGTATAACATTTTACAAAATTGTAATATACGGGACAATTCTTTTGAATTTACCGGACAAAATTGATACATACGTTCATATATTTGTTCTTTAATTTAAAGATTTGGTGTCTTGCCTGGTAAATAAAGATATATTACAAGGTTTAGATAGCTACTTATTTATTTAATATATTACCAGGTTGTAATTATAAGGCAAATCAAAGGTTACAGTATTTTAAAAATTAACATTTTCTTGTTCTATTCATATTATTGAAACCTATTTTTCAAACAAAATCAGCGCTTCAGCGATGGAGCCCTGGCATATTTTTCTTGTGGATCACTTCTAGTCATATTTTTCCCGACATTCAAATGCATATACTAAATTTTATATTCAACCAGAACAAATACATAAATGTTGATATATTTTCAAATTTACTTACAAATCATTGCATTGGTGGTTCGTTGTCGATACATATTATTATGAAAATATCAGCAAACGTTGAAAAAAAATGGGATTTAATGGCCAGTATAGTCAGTTTCCTGATGACAACCTATACATTCGGTTTTCTTGACAAATATGTTTGGGTAATTTTTTTCTGCATTTATTGCAGTTCCGAGAGAATGAGTCTATATTGTCCACCATTTCTATTTGAGGATACCCAGAGGAGCGGTTCGTGTTTATGTTGGCTATATTGTCAATCATTTCCTCTTTAGCATACCCAGAGGAAGTGTTCGTGTTCATGTTGGTTATCTTGTCCAGTCAACCGAAGCAATTGTTCGTTGTGTTGTTATTAGTTATACTGTCAACCATTTATTTGTGTAGCTAACCAGATGCGTGCTTCGTGTTGTTGTGGCTTGTTTTATGTCATTATATAAACAAAATAATAATGGGGACATTAATGCAGAATTATTACAGGATATTATATCATTTTCATACGATTATAAAGTTATACCAGTTGCTTGCCCATGGTCGATGGTTCTCTGCGGGTACTCACTAAAACTGGTCGCCATGATAAAAATGAAATAATGCTAAAAGTGGAGTTAAACACCAAAAACCAAAGCATATATCGCTGAGGCAATTAATTTCTAAGCTTGTTGAGTAAACTTTCTCCCCAATACGACTTGTCATTTTACCATGGCGACTTGATCTTGTTAAAAGAAAGAGGATTAACCCTTTTATCAGTAGCAATATTCCAGCATTACCAGCGTATGAAGTTTACATTTTACAACTCATACGCTATTCTAGAACTTGTACTTCGTACAATGATTTTCTGGACATAGCTCTAATTTATTTTGTGTCATTTGCCTTTGTCTGAGCATAGTAGTATCCGACACATATTGTGTTGTGTTTTTGTTTTGTTCTTCTTCCTCTTGTGCACCCTGTCTTGCCAGTTTCTCTTAATGGTCCATATTTGATTGCTCCTTCGGTATTCTCCAAAGTGTATTTTAATATTAAACAGTGGGTCCAGTTATTTTGACAATAATGGCAATAACAGAGAGATTTATAGGCAATGTTAACAGCTATTGTGACAAAAACGGAGAGGTCTATAGGCAGTGTGAACAGTTATTGTGACAATAACGACGATATTTATATGCAGTGCTAGCAGTTATTTTGACAAAAACGGGGAGGTCTATATGCAGAGTTATCAGTTATTGTGACAATAACGGGGAGGTCTATGAGCAGTGCTAACAGTTAGTGTGACAAAAAACGGGAAGGTATATATGCAGTGTTAACATTTATTCTGACGATAACGGGGAGGTCTATATGCAGTGTTAGCAGTTATTGTGACAATAACGTTGAGATCTAAATGCAGTGTTAACAGACATTGTAACAATAACGGGTGGTCTATGTGCAGTGTTATCAGTTATTGTGACAATAACGGGGAGGTCTATATGCAGTGCTAACAGTTATTTAGAAAATAAAGGGAAGGTCTATATGCAGTGCTAACATTTATTGTGACAATAGCGGGGAGGTATATATGCAGTGTTAACAGTTATTGTGACAATAGCGTGGATGTCTTCATGCAGTGTTCGCAACTATTGTGACAATAATGACAATAACGAGGAGGTCTATATGCAGTGTTAACAGTTATTGTGACAATAACGCGGAGGTCTATATGCAGTTCTAACAGTTATAGTTACAATAACGCGGAGGTCTATATGCAGTATTAACAGTTATTGTAACAATAATGACACTAAGAGGGAGGTCTATTAGCAGTGTTAACAGTTATTGTGAGAGTAACGGGGAGGTCTATATGCAGTGTTAACAGTTATTGTGAAAATAACGGGAGGTATATATGCAGTGTGAACAGTTATTGTGACAATAACGGGGAGGTCTATGTGCAGTGTTAACAGTCATAGTGACAATAACGTGGAGGTCTATTTGCAGTGTTAGCAGTTATTGTGACACTATATGGGGAAATATAATATTATAAAAGGTATGAATAGGGATAGGTACAATTTTTACCAATATTAACAAATGTACAGGTTTAACGACTTTTCTAGAAACGTTAATCATTAAATCAACTTAAAATTATATCTGTGTTATATATTTTTTGTTCGGTCAATTCCATTGTTATATTGACGAATTGTAATTCCAGGCATATTCTCGTATCTGTATTTTCCATAAGGGTTTTCTTTAACTGTAAAGTCCTAACAAAAATAATAAAATATGAAAATGCTCACCTTTTTGCATTTTCTATCTTATCCTTTGTCAGTGTAGATAATGATTTAGCTATATATCCTGTAAGTATATGTGTCAAATAACAAATATTGGTTTTTACCTTAAAAACAGTTTTACATGATAAATACACATTATTATGATTTTTTTTTTTTTTAATATTCGACCTTCTTTTTTCCTGAGGCAGGATATCGACCATATATAGCACAAAAATGGCGAATGATAATTTCACAATGGTGAATTGTTAAATTTCACCACGTTTTATTGGCGTTATACAATAATCCGTTGACATTGAATGAGGATAACTTATCATGGAAGAAAATCATACATTTGAAAAGAACATACATATTGCCTTTGTAACGATAACGATCCCGATGTAAGCACAGATATGCAGTATTAAGGGATAATCAGTGGTGTAGAAATGATTAAGTAACGAGGGGCATAATGGAGGCTAATATTATATATTCATGTGGATCCATGGCTAGCATGTGTGTGTGTGTGTGTGTCGAGGGGGGTCAATAGCACACACATTTATACGTTTTATTCATACCAATATGTAATAGAACGCAATATTTCACGCTTGTACAGAAATCACATTTTACACATTATTAAAGGTACTAATAAATGTCTATTATTATTATCACATATTTGAGCCGTCGTGGCCGTGATGGTATGGTAGTTGGATATACACCTACCTATGCAATCATTGCCTATCATCACTGATGTTGTGAGTTCGAATCTCGATCAGGGAGAGGTGTACAACATTATGTGATCAAGTTTGTCAGTGACTTGCGACAGGTCGGTGGTTTTCTCTGGGTTCCTCCACCAATAAAACTGACCGCCACGGTACAACTGAAATATTGTTGAAAGTGGTGTTAAACATCATCAAACAAACAATATCATCACATGTTAAACTGCTACATATGATCAACTGTTTTTTTTCTACCTAATTGTCTTTCCCGTTTCAAAAAATGAATACTCACATGCGTGTTTGAGTTAATGTTAATGCTAATGTGTATTTTTTATAAACAGTTTAAGAATGTCTTATTATCCCATCCATATAGATTGAAAGTTACACCTGTAAATCACACATATAATAAAAGACATCATTCTAGGTCAAAATCTGGCACTATCGGGGCCGGTCTCAGTTTAACAATATTTCACAACCAGGGAAACTGCACGTCGTAGAGTGATGGGTAGAGAGTTTTATACGCAGGGTCGCGATTCAGAGTGAAGTAAACAAGATGCAGATAAAAACAGATATATACTAGTATCTTAAGTTCTAAAAACGATTTAAATGGCAAATCGTTATCTTACAACTGGAAATATATCTAGCATACATCGTTATCTTACCACTGGAACATTATCTAATATAAAACGTTTTCTTACCACTGGAACATTATCTAATTATAATCGTGATCTTTCCACTGGCACACTTTATAATCAAAAGCGTATTCTTACAACTGGAACACTATCTAATTATAATCGGTATCTTACCACTGGAACACTATCTAACTAAATCGTTATCTTACCACTGGAACACTATCTAACTAATTCGTTATCTTACCACTGGAACACTATCTAACTAATTCGTTATCTTACCACTGGAACACTTTATAATCAAAAGCGTAGTCTTACAACTGGAACACTATCTAACTAAATCGTTATCTTACCACTGGAATACTTTATAATCAAAAGCGTATTCTTACAACTGGAACACTATCTAATTATAATCGGTATCTTACCACTGGAACACTATCTAACTAAATCGTTATCTTACCACTGGAACACTATATAACTAAATCGTTATCTTACCACTGGAACACTATCTAACTAAATCGTTATCTTACCACTGGAACACTATCTAATATACATCGCTATCTTACGATTGGAACATTATCTACAATAAATCGCTATCTTACAACTGGAACACTATATAATTTAAATCGTTATCTTACCATTCAAACATTATCTAATTATAATTGTTATCTTACCACTGGAACATTATCTAATTTTAATCATAATCTTACCCCTGAAACACTAATCCACTGACGTAGTAACATCTGTGTGAGAATGAAGAGTATTACAACTCATATCAAGTTCTGAGGATGTCGTTAAGTCATCATTGCTCCTGTAAACTAGAGAATATGGCTTCAATAGTACTAAGAAGGAAATTAGACATTAGAAAATATAGAAATTTCATCTCTAGTACTGCACTACATTGGACTCCAGAAGGAAAGCGCAAGCGTGACAGGCCGAAAAACACACGGAGGCGTACTGTAGAATAAGAGATGAAGAACATGAACAATACCTTGGGGAGTGTCTAAAAGATGGCCAAAGATAGACAGGAATGGAGGACCTTTGTTGCTGCCCTACATGCCAACAGCAGAGTAGGCAGAAAGAAAGTAAGTAAGCGAATCATATCACTTCAAAAATGAAATTATCCACTTTATTCTAAATAGATTGAGATTGTGTTCTATGATAAAAGGCTCATATGTCATGATCGTGCACTGGTTAATCCTTCCGGGAATTGTTGTTATTGTTTCATTTCTTGCCTTACCAGTTGGTAAATAAACGTTTGAGAAAACCAGAGGAGCAATCAATAATGGACAATCAAGAGAAACTGTCAACATTAGATATACACAAGACACAGCACACAGAAAAACACAGCAGCGAAAAACACACAAAGATAAACAACACGACCCCACCAAACAAAACGGTGGTTCTGCCTTTCATATGTACCACTATGCTGCTAATTTGATTTACTGCACGATGCTTAGTTTAATTCATTTGATCATTCAACCGCATCGCCGGTGTATTCGTTAACGTGCTCGCCTCGAGTGCTGTAGATCGGTGGTTCGAGCCACGATCCGGTTATACCAAAGACTATGCAAATACTAATTGCTGCTTCTACGCAAATCATGTAGTACTAAGGAATAAAACAATGACTGGTTGGCTCGGTATCAGGTATGGGTCCAAGTGGAGTAAAGTTTCTACTCGCGGACTGTTGTTTCAGTGGACTAGCACCATTAATATCCAACAAAGCGAGTTGGTATAGTACAAAACGGATATCATCAGCATAGAAAATGAACTTGTTCCCGCCATGATAGAAACTGAAAAACAAAATTATGATTTAAATAACAATCACTAACCCAAAATTTCATTATTTACTTTAGGTATCGGAATCATAGTAATCGACAAGTCTTCTATCCCGATATGAAAATGATACAAAGGAAACCTTTTCAGGATTTCCTTGATATAGGGTTACTTCTAAAAAGGAAGCTACTGAGCCAAGGGTTCCCATTGGGCAAGCTGAAATCATCACTTCGGAAGCTTTACGGTCACCACCGTGACTATGTTAACTGTTACGGAATGTCGATGTCACAATTGACCACTGGTATGTTCTACTTGTCGGAACACTTGCCGGTCTTTCCTCATTCATGACTTAGCACCGGGTTTGTAACTAGAGTAACACGACGGGTGCCTTCCGGAGCACATGCGTTCACCCCGTTTTAATTAGGGTTTTTCTTGCTCTTTCTTTAATTTTGTGTGAAGTGCTTTGTAGATCGTTGATTGTTATTTTATCTTTTTTACCATTGTGTTGTCTGTCCTTCTTTGACATACGGATTCTGTTCCCGTCTTTGTATCTTTAAACTCTTCTGTCAGTTACGTACAAATGACGAAAGATGTTATTGACATAATAATATGGTTCAAATTTGACAATTGTTTCACTGTTATGTCTTACGATGAATGTGAATACTTTCTTATATTTAAATGTTGATTGAGAACATCATCGGGTCTGTTTAATAGAACTTTTGTGTCACGACGATTAACTATATTAGCATAATATTCATTATTAATTAACTTTGATTTATTAGCCTTTACATGATCAAATTTGTCAATGCTATATAAAAACTTTCATTGGGAGAATATGCCAAAACCCAGTCCAATACGGATATTTTCCGTATTGGCCCGATTCCGGTCAGTCCAATAACAGCTAGATCGGAATCCGCTAGACGTTTCGATAATTCCAAGGAAAAGTCCCGAGAGGTATTGGACTGGTTAATTAATAAAGGTGTCATTACGTGATGTTGTTCATATTTGCCTAGTTATAGTTTCTTTGTCTGCTGTATTGGCATTCGGTTGCGCCTCAGGTCAATACTGCAGGCCTCGGATCTATAACTATGCCAATACGAAAAACATCAGGTAATTATACTATAATAGTATTGCTTTCCTTGTAATAACGCTGCTTGGTCGATTATATATGAAGCTTGACGTGTTACTCACACGTACAAAAACCACATGCATGGTTGTATATGTCAATAAGAGGAGATGTATGGTCCCATAGAACTAGTTAACCCCACCAATTTTGTGTTGCTGAATTGTTCGTACATAAGGAAATTGTCAGTGATCATGTATTTGTGTGTTAGCTTTATCGATTTTTCTTCTTTTAATGAATTGTCTATTGAATTTTGAAACTGTTCCGACAGAGTGGCATTTTTTTCAGTTTATTATCTATTCATATAATGTATGATTGCACGCTTCTCCCATATGTCATAGGCAGTCTGTTTTGTTCCTGCTGAAAAATATGTTTTTATCTGTCAGATGGAAATCATCGTAGATTAGTTTCACTGTATTTGTATCCACTGGAACTATGCTATCTGTGTTTGAGAGTCTGCATATCTGAGAGAGAAAAGAGGGCCCGTGTCGCTCAACGGGTTATTAGTTGGATTACCTAACAACTCATACAAGCCTATCAACAACATGGCGTGGGTTCGCACCCAGCTTTGTAAATTACAAAAAAGGTGTACTCGACTCGCAACTACAAGTGATGACGTTTACTAGTTGCTTGCCCATGGTTGGTCGTTTTCTCCGGGTACTCCGACTTCTTCCACCACTAAAACTGATCACCACGATATAGCTGAAATATTGCTGAAAGTGGCGTTAAGCACAATGAATAAAATCAAATTAAATCAGAGAGAGAAATAGCCTCAGAAATATATGGTCTGATCTTAATTTGACTATTCAGTTATCTCTCTCCAGAAGACACTTATAGCATTATAGTTTTTTACCTGTAGATGTATCTTTGACATACATGTATGAATGTGGCATACATACATATATCTCTGGCATACATCTATGTCACTCGCAGACTTACATATACTATTTTAGTTTGACTGTATGCATACCTTCCTCAGACACAGAAACCCTTATCTTTGCTCCATTTTATGTATTGTTTATCCCTAGGTCATATAAATAGGAATGTCGATATTCAACTTAGCACGCGAAACGCGATTCTGGAATAATTTGTATCTTACCATATATTGGCTTGAAGGTACGATTTTGTCTTCAGTTATTACTCACCTTATTTCTATTTGAACTTAGGTGCATATCTCTCAGACGTAAATAACATTATAAAACAAAATGAAATATTTGTTAATTTTACCTATGCAACATACAATCGTGAAAATAACCAGTGCATACATTTGAAAAGTGAACTTAAAACATACAAAACAAAGGAAATAAATTGCTAGTTAGCAAATACTTAGCTTAATATTTTCACATGTATGCAGGACTTATCACCGGATTTGTACCTTACGTAGCACGACAGGTACTACTAGTAAAACAGGAACTGTTTATCCATCTGGTGCACATGAATAAACAACGGTTTTTGGTTGGGTTCGCGTTGTATGATCTTTAGTTCTCTGTGTAGTGTTTTATAGATCGTTTGTTGTTATTTTTCTTTTTCTCCTGCTACAATTCATGTGATAAAGTATGCATCACCAAAGGATCGGATTACAATTACGACAAGCGATTCGTATCCGTGGTCATTTGTGACACAGCTATTCGACCAACCAGGTAAGGTGGCGACCGTCAAACTCTCGTCGTGATGATTTCAATTTAACAATAGAACCCCTTGGTTCAGTAACTTTGTTAACAGCAACCCTATTTCCAAGAAATAACTATAGGAACCACACGCTTGGGAATATAGGATCAACTAATACTCCATTAACAGGTTGTGTTTCTACATATAAATGGAAAACTGACAATGGGAAAATTTAAATTATCTCTTGTCGAAACGTGTATTTTTTAGCTGACTCTCATTATCAACCTCTACGTGTATGTCAGTGTATGAAGCAGACCTAGCTATAGCTGTGATATAAGATAGAAAAGAAAAAAACAACAATGCCGTTTTAATATTATTAACGACGATCCTGTGTTCCTTTGTGTTGTCTGTCCGTCTTCGATTTACTGCTTCTAATTAACCATTTGGTATATTCAAATATATATTGTTCCTCTAATATCGTATGTAGTGTTTCGCTATATACAAAATAAGTATAAGTAGGTTGATTGCTTGATTTGTTGTGTTTAACGCTACTTTCAGCAATATTTCAGCTATAGCATGGCCACCAGATTTAGTGGTCAAAGAAGTCGGAGTACCAGACGAGAGCGACCGAAAATGAGGACGCAACTGGTAAACTTGATCACTTGCGACTCGAGTCCACGCTTTTGTGTAATTTACAAAGACGGGCGCTAACCCACACCGTATTAATGATAGGCTTGTATGAGTTGTTATGTAATTCAACTACCTAACTCGGGCCCTTTAGATAAGTAGGGTGGCATGCACAATTCCACCGACAATCATTATAAATTACTAAACACGAACACAATATCACCGACAATCAATATAAACTGCTGGACATGCCCACAAATGGAACAACAATTATTATAGCCTAATGAACACTACCGCAATTACCCAGATAATCACAATGAACTATTAAACACGCAAACAATTCCCCCGACAATCAATATAAACTTCTAAGCATGCACAAAATCCACCGTCATTCATTATTAATTTACAGAACACTACCGCAATCTCATCAACACTCATAAACTACTGAACACGCTCACAGTTCCATTGACAATCACTATAAACTACTGAACACTACCGCAATTCCACCGACAATGACAATGAACTACTAAACAAGCGCACAATTCCACCAACAATCACTATAAATTACTAAACACGCACACAATGTCACCGACAATCAATATAAACTGTTAAGCATTCACACAAATCCTCCGTTATTCATAATGAACTACTGAACACTACCACTACGCACTTTCACCCACGATCATAATAAACTACTGAACACTATCGCAACTCTACCAACAATCACAATAACTACTGCAATTCAACCAACAACAACTATAAACTACTGAACACTACCGCAATTCCATCAAAAAGCATCATAAACGAATGAACATGCACACAATTCCACCGACAATCATTATAAACTACTGAACAACCACACAATTCCGCCAGAAATCATTGTAGACTACTGAACAGTACCACAAATCCACCGACAATCACAGTGAACTACTAAACACGCATACAAGTTCACCGACAATCAATATAAACTGCGAATCATTCACACAAATCTACTGTTATTGATAATAAACTACTGACAACTACCGCAGTCCCACCAACAATCATAAACCACTAAACACGCTCACAGTTCCACTGACAATCACTACAAACTACTGAACACTACCGACAGTTCACCCACGATCATTATAAACTACCGCAAGTCCACCGACAATCACTAAGAACTACTAATTATTCACACAAATCCACCGTTATTCATAATAAACTACTGAAAACTACGCAATTTCACCCACGATCATTATAAACTACCACAACTCTACCAACAATCACAATAAACTATTAACGACTACCGCAATTCCACAGAAAAGCATCATAAACGAATGAACATGCACACAACTCCACCGACAATCTTTATATACTACTGATCACGCACAAAATTTCACCGACAATCAGTATAAACTACTAAAATGCGCACAATTCCACCGACAATTACTATGAACTATTAAACACGCGTACAATTCCACCGACAATCACTATAAACTAATGAACACTACCACAATTCTACCGACAATCAAAAACTACTGAACATTATCACATTTCAATGAAAACATATCTAATAAACCACTGAGTTCTGGGCGGGTGTTACCCTCTGGGTCTAATAGTCCTCCAAAGAGAGGTATCGATCCAGTAATAGTAATAAAATGGTAGATATCTAATTTCGTGCGCATGACGTGTATTAGGAGCTGTTGATTTCGAATGGAAGAGCAATCTTTCATGTCCCGTCTTCTCGTCCAGTTATCTGTTTAATTCGTTCCGAATAACCTGTGAACTCCAATTTGAGAATTATTACCCCTGGCTTTAGAATTTGAATTTGAATTTGAATTTTGGCGTTTAACGCCCCTTTCAGCAATATTCAGCTATATCATGACGACTAGTTTTAGTGGCGGGAGAAGCCGGAGTACCCGGAGAGAACCACCGACTATGGGCAAGCAACTGGTAAGCGTTAGCACTTGCGGCTACGAGTCGAGTGCACCCTTTTTTGTAATTTACAAAGCCGGGCGCGAGCCTACGCTCTATTGGTGATAGGTTTGAATAAATTGTTAATCCACGGCATCATGTCATACGGGTTCATGACAGTAAGATTGCAGTTTTCATTACGGAAGTTCGACTATAAGAATCGGTGGATCACTCAGTACACATCCCACATTATAAATAGAAAGTTTAAACAGTGATGGCCATTAATTCCACCAATATCAACAAACTGAAAGATCACTATTCGTATAAACTGTATGCCCAAGGATTGAGATATACTCTCGTTATCTCTGTTCGCTTTATGCACCTCGTTTACGATATAGATTGGAAAGGAAAGCTGTTTAAAAACGTAACTCTCAAACATAATGTACATCTGGAACAACCTATGTAAGTTGAACTTCAAACACTGAACAAAAAGTAAGGTAAATGTGTGGGTCTATACATCAATTGTAGACACTGTCTTATTTATAGCTCTGGATAGGTTAGGTCAAAGTAAGCTCACACATCATATAAGTTTAAGAATCATTGATCATTACATTTTGCGACTTGCATGTCATCGTGGAACTGCTCACGAAAAACGATAATAATCCCGATTATGTAATTTTTGTTAATATATGATTTTATTTCATTTGTTTTCCCAACATATGACAATTTCTGTGTCACGAACATAAAATATATCATGTACAATGTTCAAGATAATAGCTTTCTTTATAAGAACGATGTTCTCCCGGTTATATGTAAGGGTTTGTATTTTACTCACACGTGGAAAACACTTACATAACCGCATCATTTCACTAAGGTGAGATGCTTGGGCCCATAAAATTAGCTTAACTCCACCAATGTTCAATGAAGTGCATGTGCCAAGACAGAACAATCCGTGGCCACATATGTGTGTGTTAGTGGTATCGATTTTGCCTCTTTCTACGATTTTGATATTTGATCTTAGAATTAATTCAAGCGTGGTATTGTTTGCTTTTCATTATATTCCACACAAGCTTGATGACCATGATGATTGTATATTTTCCATTAAACTTAGAATAAAGGATACCATAGATACAGTTCGGTCTGATTAATACCTTGACATTCACCTAGAAAATGACAGGGAGACAACACAAGAAAGTATTTCCTATTGTAAACTTTCAATTTATATGTAGCAACATTTCAGCAGAACCTGCAATTAAGTATACATCTCTCAGGTGATAAGGTATTTCAGAGTTTCTGGTTCCTGTATTATTTTCTTGATAACAAGAAAGCCAACGAACCAAGGGTTCCTAGTGGCTAAGTTGAAGTCATTACTTCGAAAGTTTTACGGTCGCAACCTTGACTCGGTGAAACCCTCCAGATTATCTGTTTTGGAAATGACCACGTGTATGTTCCGTTTGTCGTCATCACAACACCGTCCATTCTTCGTTCTTAAGCTATCACCTTTCTTCACAATAGTAACACGATTGGTACATGAACTACTTACCATTCTGAAGCACCTGAATTAACCTGTGGGGGTTTGTGTTGCTCAATCGTTAGTTTTCTGTGTAGTGTGCAGCGGCCCATTTGTCATCTCTTTGTCTTTATTCATTGGGTCAATGTAGTGTCTGTTCTTTTAATTTTGACTTCTGATTATCCCTTTAATATTATCAAACCTTTCTTATTATTATTTTCCTGAATACAGATATAAGAAGAATATCAACGTTAGCGAATATCGAAGGTGCAATCAAAACGGATAATCCAGAAAAACTGGCAACATAAGGTACAAAAGACGAAGAAAAACAAAACAAAAACAAAACACACTATGTGTTGGACACCACTTTGCGCAAACGAACACAAATAACGTCAAAAAGACACGAGTCATGCTACAAAGAAATGGAGGTAAAGACAAACCGAACATCTTTTTGATTGGATAATAATTTTGATTTTATTATACATTTTAATATTGTGTCATATGATTTAATACACACATTTAGGTTGACTGCCTCCTATTCAATGTAGCCACCAGGCATGCACGTTTGAACAATAAACTATATTTATCCTGCAATCATTTTTTGGATATCAAAATTTACGAGAAATCATTTGCTATTCCCCACTAGCCAACAAATATCATGTATATTGTTTCTGATTCAGGCAATGCAAAGGTCAAGCAATGGCAACGTTAATGCGAGCACATGACAAAGAACACACGTAACGACGAAACGATGTATGTTTGTCCATCAAATTTGTTGTATGACTTTTTCACTTTGCATGATAAACGCACAATAAGTGCATTGTCGGTAAACAAAATAATAATATTAGTTTGCGTTCACGGAGAAACAAAGCAAAATCTGCGTTTCTATCTGTTTTTAAACCTCGTTCAAATAAAATTAACTATTTGTCGAAAATGTTGCTGTACATATATAATATATATCGTATATCGATACTAAGCAAAAGTGTGATCTAAAAATGAATTATATTTTGATGTGTTTATATAATGATTTCCGCTACTTGTTTCCCCATACACATATATTGATATTAGACAATACCACAAGACATCCCATTTTTAAAGCAGATCTAACCCATCGTTATATATTAAAATAGTATAATATTTATATCATTTAGCAGATTTGTACTAGTTGACAAGTTTTTGGATACCTTCCTTAATCAATTGCACGTTGTGCTTTCGAAATATCGGCATACGTTGTAATTACCTCACCCTTTGCCATCTCAACAAAATTTAAAATAGCTTTTTTACCCATGAACCTTTCAATTGTTTCAATAAAGGTCATTACATTTTGCGGTACACATGCGCCATCAGTTCGTTTTCACGTTTGGTTGCTGCGTATAAAGATACGGGTTGATTGACACGGTGGCTCTCGCTGAATGCTACTTCCGTGTTTTCGCAAAAAAAAAAGGAAGACGACGCTTATATTAATTTGATATTCCTTATCTTGATCACTTCTAATAATTATAGAAAACATTCTAAATTCGATCGCATATATACCTGTGGTGTGTGTCAATGAATATCGTACACCGACTTGAGCTGCCATGTGTATTACATGTGTAATGCTATGTGCGTTGATGAGATGCATCACACCAGTATAATCACAGATATCTAAATGTAGAACAACACCGGAGATATTCGAACTTAAGTATTTTAATGACACATAATAATCATTGAAATTATCAATTCCTATTACTTTATCTTGGTAGCGTTTTAATTTCATAACCACGTAAGTTGTCCTATAAAACCTGCCGCTCCTGTTCCTAGAATATGCTTATTTTGATCCCCTGCCCGACGTCATTTTAACGACTCACCTCTGTATTTGTCCTGTATTCATAAAATGTTGATTTGTACAAGAGCAAATAATAATATAATTCCACAAAATATATATAGTTTCCATGGCTTGACTCGATCAAAATATTATATGTTATTCCGGTCTTCGGCTCATGGAATATAAATCATATTCCGTGAATGTGACATTATATACCCTGTCAAAGACCGGAATAACTATTATATTATAGCTCACATCTTCATATTTAAGGAAGAAAAGAAAAAAAACAAAAACAAAAAACGATGCCAGTGCTGTATGGATACGCCAAACTAATTTGGAATTTTCGATACATAAATTTTTATCGACGAGAAAGAAAAATTTTGCATGACTTATGCTTTGTAATTCAAATTAAATATCAGTTAAAAACAGAACTTGGTTTTCTATAATCCTAAAACTATATTGTCTTTGCGATATACCGTTTCTAAAATACTACATTCTTTCGACTCGTGACGTTATAGATTTCTATATATCATCATCATCATATTTTTATAAGCTGGGAATGTCACATTATATACCCTGTTTGATAGCCGAATAACAGATACATTTTTATTACGGATTTAACCATTGTTTTTTTTTAAATACAGAACCCAACTGTATTGAATATATTTGCGTCTTTTATTTTCATTTTTCGTATTTCCCTTTCCGTACCTCTGACATGCTTTCTTCAATGACGTCAAAATATTTATCACGTCATTGCTCTTGAAACGTTTTGTTTATTATGATGTTCATCATGTTGTGGTACAGCCGTGGAACATAGGAGTTTGCTGAATCAATCAGGTATTTGTGACGGAATTATATGTTGTAATATGTTTTTGTTCATAAAGCCGTTTTGAGTATAAAAACAACATTTAATTTGGTAAAAATAAATGTATTTTTCCGTATTATGCTATTGATTCAGTGAAGCGGAATTTTGTGTTGTCCATGTTGTTATCGTTTTTGGGAGATTGAAATATACAGGAGCCCCTCGACGGAATAGAAATATGTCTTATGTATACGGCTACAGACGTATACATAGCTTGATGTATACGGCTTGTTATCCAATCAGAATCTTTACATTTTATGTGAGCTATAATATACACATATCTTCGACATATCTACGACATCTATAATATTCGAATCGGTTGGCATATGTCTCTATTTTGTATCATATATAACATAAGTCTGTTACATTTCATCAGTCTTATAATCTTACTGAAGCGTTCAAAAATAGAACGTTGCCATTAGTAGATTAGTTTTTCAAATACTGTCTACTCCATGAAAAAACAAAAAACAAGCATCGTCCCATGAGTAATCAATGTTGATGGTCAGTTATAGCCCTAATTATTCATATGACATACTTTATTGTCTCATTGGGGGCCGTCATGGCCGTGCTCGTAAGGTAGTTGGATTTACAACTACCTATGCAATCAGTGACTATCACCACTGATGTAGTGAGTTCGAATCTCGATCATGGCCAGGTGTACAACATTGTGTAATAAAGTGTGTTAGTGACTTTCTACAGGTCGGTGGTTTACTCCGAGTCATCCTGTTTCCTCCACTAATAAAACTGACCGCCACGATATAAGTGAAATATTGTTGGAAGTGGCGTTAAGCACTGTCAAACAAACAAACATTATCACATTAGTGCTGACATGTTCATCAAATCTACGTCATAATTTGTCCATAATTACCCCTAATGATCAGGTTAATACTGTAGAATTAGTACTACATGTCACTGTAGGGTATTGGTCGAATTGTGTTGCCCAATAATTATATTTTTATTTATATTTCTAGATATAAATTATGCATTGATTGATATACCATATTTCCAAGTATTGAGTGAGTGATTATTGGTTAGTGCCAATTCATCACTTTTTCAGCTATATCATAGCCAGAACAAATTAATTTTCAATGAGATGATGATGAGGTACGCTTTGTACTAGACCAACACGCTTATTTGAATTTTTATAGTGCTAGCTCACTCAAACAACAGCCTGGACACATTCCACTCGGACACATTATCCTAATTCGGGCCAACCAGACTTTGCTCTTTCTCCTTAATGCTGCTTGCTTAGCGGAGAAGCAATAAATACGAATTAATGGTCTTTGGTTTGACCCGACCGAGGCTCGAACTCACAATCTACCGCACTCGAGGAGAGCACGCTAACCATTACGCAACCAGTTCGGTTTCCATGTATTAAGTGAGTCAGTCAGTGAGTCAATGAGTGGGTGGCGTGTAATACCTAATGAACTATGTGTCAGTAATATCATTGATATAACATATTATTTTAAGTGAAAAAAAGAAGACAGCTTTGTAATAGACCAACAAACTTAATTGGATCTTTATTGTGCTTGCTGAAACAGTAGTCCGCTGGCAGGGGAGATCTTGGGCGCATGACATTTAGGGCCAAATTCAAAAGTACATATGGACATTTGAGCGCCGTACTTATAACCCATTTGAGTGCCAGGTTAATGAGTTTACCTGTTATTTGCTTTGCCCATTTGAGCGCCGGATTTTTAGCCTACTCGTATTTTCCATAACTCATTTTATCAACGCCTGACCTGTTAAAAGGTAAGTAAATGAAAATAATAATATTGCAGTGAACAGATATCAAGAGCACACTTTGTCAAAACTCTTGGTTGTAAATATCAGGCTAGAACAGACTTGTAAATGTGAACATTTTTAACTTGTGTGCTTCTAAGTGTGACACTTTAAACAAATTTTAGTGCTTTAAATGTGTATTTCTCTGTGTTATATAAATACATAGTTTGTTAATATTAGATCTTGCTTAAAATCCTACTTCTACCTCCCCGTGGTGAGCAGGGGTAATGGCTATGGTGGTTTTTTTATTTTCGCTCAAATGGGTTAAAAATCCGGCACTCAAATGGGTTATACTTTAATGCTCAAACGTCCGATTTTCTTCGCTCAAATGTCCCATCAAAGCGCTCAAACGTCCTCCGCCGGCTGGTAGACATGTCGCTCCAATCGGACATAATATGATTCTTAGCCAACCGGTGATCAGGCAAGTTACCATTTTTTTTCTCATGGAAGCAGATTTAGCATGGAAAGAAGGGTCTGATATAAAGAGGACAAAGGTAATTCAAAAAGCGGTGAAGTGATCCATTATGTAATTGTAGATATTTGTATATAAACTTGTCTATATGTGCATTGTAGATACAAAGCAAGAACATTTTCTTAGTCCTTAAATACACGTTAGAGAACACCGAGATATAATCAAAAATGGACAATCCAGAGACAACGGTAACAAGACGAAGAAAAACCATATGAAAACACAACACGATATGTAATGGAACCACTATACGTAAGCAAACACAAATAACGTAAATAAGACATGATACCTCCTACAAACAACTGGAGGCAAAGACGAATCGAACATCGTTTAAAATTGTGTTCTTTGCGAAATAGGAGCTAATATCAATTGTATAGGCCAAGGTGCGAAACCAAGACCTACCAAACGCGAGGCGAACGTGCTATCCATTACAACTCCGGAGCGGTTCCCACGTACTAAATAAAATTAATTACAAACAAATAAAAAAATACTACAAAAATCAAATATCAAAATCTTAGAAAGAAGCAAAATCGAATTTTGATTTAAATGGACACTTCAAACAATTTAATTTGACTTTCTTCATTTACGTTAGATTTAATGTAAGTATACATTATAATAACGGGAACTCGTCAAATGTTTTTTATTACACTGTGTATAACTCGAAAGATTTCCAAAGATCGGAACACTTTTTTTTCTTTTCAATCGAGCGTTTATTATTTTTGGTAAAAATAGAAAAAAAAGATTATTTTAAACATTCCAAGCGGTATAAAATCCAATTGTTTTATTCTTGATTCTACAGTTTCGCAATGGTGAACTGCTTACATAAAGTATGTTGAATTGTTTGAACAAAAACAGAGACATATGTCTCGATCTGCAAGAACTAGGATAACATTGAAATGTTCATTATAACTAAAGTAAATGAAAATAGTTGACAGTTCCTTTCTAGCTCCATGTTAAACTAGGGCGGTTCAAAGTAACACACAATAAGCAATAGCAGTCCTGAAAAATCGGATATAGCACCTCGCAGGATATTTGAACCTTTGAAGTGGTGAGATAGTGTCCGACTTAATATATCCTGGCTGTCAACATGTTTGCTTAACTGTCTATTTTTTTTTCTTTTTGTGTTTTAATTTGCTGTTATTATTATTATCATTATTAAATATGTTATGGGTCTGATATTAAAAAGAGTAATTTTCCTGGTACTTCAATTTCATCCACCAATAAAACTAACTGCCAAGATACAACTGAAATATTGTTAAAAGTGGCGTTAAACACCATATACCAAGCCAAATGATAAAAGAACTTGTAAACGTACATTTGTCAAATGTCATAAACAACATAAAAAAATATATATATGCGAAGAATAATGCACGGTTACAAAGAAAAAGACAGTTACTCAAAGCTTACTATGGCGGAAAAAAAATATATGAGAAAAATAATTCACGGTTCAACGGAAAAAATAATATTAGGAAAAGGCAGTTACTAAAACCTTACTATGGCGGAACAAACTACATGCTTCAAGTGAGTTATACAACTAAATATCTTCCAGTAAATATGCTACTGTAGACAAAACACTGTATGTGTCCTCTATGGAAACTTAATCGTAAAAAATACTCTGTGTGTCTTCTGTGGAGACTTACTTATAAACAATAATGTATGCGTCTTCTGGGGAGATTCAATTGTTATTATTTGCTTAACAAGTGTCGTGGTATTGAATTCAAGATGTAGATATCTTCGCCGGATAAAAATTCACGTATCTGTGAGATCATTAACAGTTCGTTAAAAACAAGAGTGTTTATTAAAGGGCATACGTCATACCTCACGTTGGAATATACTATGCAAAACCCGACTGCCATATCATTATTCAAATCGTCTTTTATCATTTTGCTATTGATGATACTGATCTCGACACTGTTTTATTTAGAATCTGTCAACAAGTTATATATATATGGGCACGATCGAGTTCAACATACACTTATATCGTATTCTGAATATAATGCTACAACTTTAAATGTTGCAGTTGTGCCACAATATGCGACACTCACGTGGAAGAACAAAGTAAATTCCGGTGTCTCACCTCCGGACTCTAAACAGTTATGCCCTGTTACCCCACCTGGGTTAGGTAAGGCACAAGATAATCACTGACACTATATACTACATCTAAGTAAAGCCTGGTAGCTATTATACTGCGGTGTCTCCTATTAACGGTGGTGTCAATTTTCGTGGAGTGACAGAACATGAGATGTTCATTGATATTTCAGTGCGTGATAATGATCTTTGCAAATGAATTTTTCCCACTTTGTAGGGGGTTTTACAACTACATGCACAATATGTTCCTATTACAACTTAAGTTGTGAGTTCGAATCCCACTCAGGTGAGATGTACTCGATACAATATTATGTGATACAATTTTTCAGTGATTTGGAACAGGTCGGAGGTTTTTCCCGGGTACTCCGGTTTCCTCCATCAATAAAACTGACCCGCCATGATATGACTGTAATATTGTTGATAATGGCGGCAAACACCATAACTCCTTACAAATGACTTGTTTTTGTTCGATTCTTCTTTACTCCCACTTTGTTGGGCGTTCATGTTTTATTTATGTAATTTGTAGTTATCTACGTATACTAGTATCCACCACGATTTCCATATCAGATCATGCTTGTGTCTTTTTTACTCTAACACACGACGAGTGCCAATAGTAGATCAGAAACGGCTATCCCTTCGAGAACACAAGAGCTCACCCTCGGTTTTTGGTGTGGTATGTGTTGCTCAATTTTTTTGTATTGTTTTGTAGATCAATGTTTCTCATGTTGACATTTTTCTGTTTGTTATTGCATTGTTTTTCCTTTAGTTTACGGTTCTCATTATCACTTTGTTATCTTCGATCCTTTCTTGTGAATTATGACTTTCCTTGTGCACTATATTATATATCATATATGGTAAAAGCCAGAAACATTGATATGGACGGTAGAGTTTCCATTGCGATTTCAAATTAAACAACTAACAGTAATATATATATACAATAAAGTGAAAAGTGGTTTTAGTGGGATTCGTGTTACTTGATCTTTAATCTTATGTGTATGTTTTATAGAACATTGCTTTTCCTTTTTCTTTTGACCATTGTATCGTCTGTTCTTTTTCGATTTACGGTTTCTGATTGTTCATTTGGTATTTTCATACTCTTCCCGCATAAACGTAGATGTCAAACTTAGTGCGCACGTCGCATGAATAACCTACACCAGATGCAATAACAATATTTAGAGATATATAATACACACAGCCGTAAAAGAAATAATATTTTATATTGAATTAATTTAGTAAACAATTTTCAACATTTATGCATTTTTCATTTTCAGTTGGTCCTGTGGCAATCATTACAGAGTCAAATACTATCAGTAATACAACGAAAAATGTCCCATGGGTGGACAGTGGGGGGAGAGGAAACCCCTCCCATTGCACTTCACGTCATCGTGTCGCCATTATCATCCCATATAGAAATAGAGAAAGTCACCTACGGGTATTTCTGCACAATATTCATCCATTTCTTCATCAACAGGAACTAGATTATGGAATTTATGTTATCGACCAGGTACGGACTGTATATTACTGAATAATCAGCTTAGGTGGTTAAATGGTTAGCCTCGAGTGCGGTCGATCGTTGGTTCGAAGCCGATCTGGCAAAACGTAAAACTCTAAAATTGGTATTTGTTGCTCTCCACTAAGCACCTAGCATTAAGGATAAAGAGCAAAGACTGGTTGGCTCGGAATTCAGATACGTTTACCGGATCGGGCGACTTTTCTATCCGCGGGATGTTGTTTCAGAGAGCTAGAACTATACATATTCAACTAAACGCGTTAGCACAAAGCGTGTCTTATCATCATATATTTGAAAATTATCTTGTTCTCGCCATGTTATATCTGTAATTTTCTGAGTTGGCGTTAAACAACAATCACTCACTCACTCACTTACGTTCCAGCCAGTATAGTTTGTGATATAATGATCACTTTACAAGAGATTTTCTGTGGTGAAGGTGAAGTCATTACTTCGAAAGTTTTGATGTCACCACAATGACCTGGTTAATCTTTACCGAATAATATGTGTCACAAATGGCCATCGATATATGTTGTTTGTCGAAACCATTCACAATGTGTACCATATATGAAACACACCGTCTGATTACCTCTTTGGTATCTTCAAACTCTTTTTGTTTTGTCTGTCCGGATTGAATGTCAATGTGTATACTGTTTTCACTAATTGCTGTTTTGCAATGATTTTCAGAATGGTGTGTCAAAATTTAACCGAGCCATGCTGATGAATATAGGGTTTGTAGAGGCTCTGAAGATCTACGATTACCAGTGTTTTATATTCCATGATGTGGATTTGATTCCTGAAAATGATAATAATATATACAACTGTCCAAAGCAACCAAGACACATGTCCATTTCCATTGATAAGTTTAAATACAGGTTAGATTATGAAAACAGACCATAACCACTAAAGACAAACGAAACCAAAAAATGCGCACGGCAACGCATTAACAACAGCACACTCCGTAATGAGGAATATATCGTCAATTCAGTAAAACAAATGTCAATATTATCTCTAATAAAACGTAGTAGCATGCACGAATCATTTATGGCATAATCTTATCCCGATGCGCTCATAACCAACAGATTAGAAAGCCAAATAATTTAAAAGTATTTTTAGTAAGTTACTTTAAACATACAGGACCTAAACAGGATAGGTAGTAATGCTTGAGAATTATAGATATAAGTATGAATAGAAAGTTAACACAGTGATCGTCAACAATTCCACAAATATCAACATAGCGAACCATCATATCTAACCTCAAACCATTGCACATAAAGACAAAGTCTACGGCATCAATATGTTCCGAATCTGCTTAGTAAAGACATGTAGAGTAAAACATGCCTTAGAGGTCACCTCTATATAGGAAATAACTGTATATAAAACGCAGGTTCATTTCAGGGTCATTACGGTTTTCCCAGTTTTCCACTTGTTGACTGATTTTGCCTGTTTATATACTTATCAGTTTTGACTTTCCCTTTGGAAGATTGTTCGTAGTTCGGTAATTTTGTTATTACCGTTTGTTCCCATTAATGAATAGAGCATATGCTTTTAACCTGTATAAAAAAGGCACATGCTTATAAAGTGGACATTTTCAGATTCACATGAGTGCCCTTTATATACTGGCTTGACTGTTTGTGTAATACTATGGAAACTAAGAGATCACACCAACGACTAAAGAAAAAGACATTTCAGTTGGTTAATGCCCCCTTCTGTTGTTTCACAAAGCATATTTGGTTCTTATTTCTATAACAAATTCACTGACAAATTCATCTTTAATCTGTCATATTCTGAATAGCTTTGATTATAGATATCCTATATTTGTTTTCCTAAATAATTATAATGCACATGCCTTATCACAAAAAAAAAGCAACAACAAAAACATATGAAAACACACACACAAAAACAACACAAAAACGAATGAATAACGTTATGAATCGTTCTAAGGTTAATTGTATTCCTTAATTTCTAAATTACCTCCCTTTATCGACATGATGACGTCAGACCGTTGTGTCCTAATCTTATTGATCCATAGTTATTACTTTTTCAGATTACCCTATTTTACAATTTTCGGGGGAGTTTCAGGATTAACAAAAGAACAATTTACGAAAATTAATGGATTTTCAAACCAATTCTTTGGTTGGGGAGGAGAAGACGATGATATGTGGAACAGGTAATATATCTATACACATATATATATACAGGTAATATATCTAAAAATAGATAGATATTGGTAATATATCTATAAATAGATAGGTACAGGTAATGCATCTTTAAATATATAGATACAGGTAATAAATCTATAGAGGATATATGAAGGCGGATATAGAGAAATCCTATTTATATTTATGCAGGATATATAAAGCTAGATATAAAGGTATCCTATTTATATTTATACAGGATATATAAAGCTGGAAATAACGTCATCCTATTTATATTTATATAGGATATATAAAGCCGGATATACGTTATCCTATTTGTATTTGTATAAGATATATATCTTGATATATCGTTATCCTATTCATATTTATGCAGGATATATAAAGCTGGGTATAACGTTATCCTATTTATGCAGGATATATAAAACTGGATATAACGTTATTCTATTTATATTTAAACAGGATATATAAAGCCGGATATAAAGTAATACGGTATCCTAGTACAATAGCAAGATACAAAATGATGAGACATGGCAGGGAAAAAGGAAACCTACCTAATGACAAGAGGTAACATTTATGTACAACAGTATGCAGATGAGATCATCCATGTAAAGTGAACAAATGGTCCCACGATTAAGATGATAAATATACAATATACGTACATTGTCGGAAAATATATATATTTTTTTTTGTACGAGCCTTAGAACAGATAGAAAAGAGAGATTGTATCGTCTGTTTCGCAGCGAGTGGAAATTAATTTTATATTTAACGACAATGTAGGTATATTGCGTTTATCCTGCAATATCATAAGTCCAAAACAACTGCAAATTGTTTGTAAATAGCTGAAACAAGCGTCGTTCTAATCGATTTCAATTGTGTCATCTGTGACGTCAACGCTTATACTGTTACAGTTTCTTACTGTCGATCTACATGAATTAGGTACTAGCAAAGGTTTATTGGGACCATGACTAAATAGCACAACTGATTATTTTACCCCCTTTGCATATGCTCAAAATCACACAATTGCAGAATAAATACTAATCTCCGCCTAATTTTCCAAACATTATGTACATTTATACACATGTACAGAATATAATGTCTGAATTCTCAGTGGTAAGGGTCATCGTGGTCATAATCGCATGGTAAGTGGATTTTAAGCTACCTATGCAATCAATGCCTATCACCACTAACGTTGTGCGTTCGAATCCCGCTAATGGCGAGGTGCAGTCGATACAACTTTATGTGATATTTTTCGTCAATGACTTGTGACAGCTCAGTGGTTTTCTCCGGGTACTCCGGTTTTCCCACTAATAAAACTTACCGCAACAATATAGTTTGAATAAGTGGCGCTATCCACTATAGCCCTAACCCGCAATTCTCAGTGAACCATTTCTATTTCCAGATACAAATACATAGTTGGGAAGATAAACAATTATTTACAAGATAATACATGAATGTTATTTTTGTTCAAAAATGTAAAAAAAAATGACTCTAAAATATGATTAATTTAAACATATCATGAATAACCCTACTTTTTACAAATATTGAACGTTCAACACTTCATAGCAATATATAAAAATATGTAGGTATAAAACTGTTCATACATGTTCGGTATCACCACTAACGTTGTGAGTTCCAATACTCTACACAACATTTTGATACAGTTGTTCAATGACTTGCCACAGGTACAATGTACTCCAGTGTCCTTCACCAATAAAACTAACAATCATGATATAACGGAAATATTGTTGAAAGTGGCGTAAAACACCATAACCTAACCAAACCATCGGTATCACCACTAACGTTTTGAGTTAAAATACCGCTCATGCGAGGTGTACCCGCTACAATATTATGATACAGTTTGTCAGTGACTTGCGGCAGATCGGTGGTTTTCTCCTGCTTCTTCCACCAATTAAACTGAACGCCACGATATAACTGAAATGTTGTTGAAAGCTACGTTAGACACCATAACATTAACCCTATAAATAGTCGGGTCTAAATGCTTAAACCTTTTTTGTAATGTATTCTGCAGATCATTACAGTGTATATGTAGGCATGTATTTATTTACCATCTCAATTAATTCTACACAGTAACATATTGAACAGGGGTATATCTACTAGAGGGAGGGAGGGGACATTTTATTAACATTTCTTCTAAATTTTCACTGGGCAACAAAAATAATACACTTCGAGAAAAATAACAAATAATACATGTACTATGGAGTGTATTATTTTGGCTGGTGACAAACACAACAAAAGGACACTGGAAAACAACAGTTGCCTTGAACATCACTGTTCGGATTGCATGCACAATGCTTGCTGCGAGTTTTCCTATGCCATTGAGAAAGCCCGCAAAACAACACTATATTCAGTGTGTCACAGGTGGTCGTTACAACCTTTAACCCTAATAATTATATCTTGTTCTTAAATTATGTAGATTGTTATACGGTGTTTTAAACTAAACAGTTCATTGAAAACAGCTTCAGATGTCTGGTAATGGATTTATTACGAACAATGTACGAACAGGGGAAATGTTATTTTAATTAAGATGGTGGAAACTTTCCTGTTGGCCATTGTGTTGTCTGTCCTTCTTTGATTTACGTATTCTGATTACCCCTTTTGATATCTTCAAGCTCTTCTTACTTGACTAATGTATGACGTTTCACACTCGTTGCCTTCCTATGCATTCCCTTTTATATAACGGATTGATTTGTCCATCATAGAAGAACAATAGCTGTTTTGTGATACAATTATAAGTATTTATTTAGTAAAATACTAATAGAAAAAAAAACACGCTGTTGGAACAGGTCTAACATCCAATGGCAACAATCATAGAAAGTGAATAACTCGATACCCCTAACACACAAGCACACGACAATTCACTTTCTTGTCTTGGTACAAGCACTTCAATAAAAATTGGCGGAGCTAAGCTAGTCATGTGGGCTTAAACTCCCCTCTCAGTAATATGATGTGGTCTTGCAAATGGTGTCCATATGTTGGTAAAGAATGCAATAATCATGAACATTATACATTTAATTTTATCTTGATGACTCAGAAGTTCTCATATGCATAATATTAGTTATATTAAAGAATACCGAGGGCCTCAACCATTATTTTAATGAAGTCAAAACATATTTATCAGTGCTAATACGCTTTGGTACTCATCATCTGATAGGACACTTAAATTAACCATTTAATCAGTCGAAAATTGAAGCATATATCCTTGTTTCGTTTTCTTTTGTGTATTTCCTAAGATAATGATGTTGAAAAATGATGTTAAAAAATTGCGGAATGTTAAATTTGCTTTAGATAATATTTAAGGCAAACAAGGGTTGTTGGTGTATACTTGTGAACGAACTCTCTTTCCATATGCAGACGCACGTACTTTATTATCTTATGCTGACGGCGAAATCGATTACCGTGTACAGATCAACGAACTTTCGAAATGCATCTAGACGAACGAGCAAGCGAAACACGAAGAGAACACATAACGGGAGTCTTTTACATAGAAGGGTCCAGTGCTTTCTGATGATCTCTTTCATGCCCTAAGTGTTTATTGTACTCATTCTCTGTAACATCATTCTACATGCTGATATGTTTTTTTTTTCCACTCGGACACATTATGCTGGACACTATCTGACCATTTTCTAATCTAAATTCCGAATGCTATGATTATGTAGCGAAATAGAAGCAAATACCAGCTGTGCCGTCATTAGCTCAACACAACCCGTTTCCCGGCACTCTAAACATGGTAGCACCAAGGCTGTTTCTGGTGATTCTCGTATTGTTAATGCAACCCGGTGATATATTTTGTTATTAAGGTACCTGTATCAAACGTGAACATAAGCCGTTATATATATATATATATACGTGTGTGTTAGGCGTATCGCATTTGAATGTATTTCTACGAACTTCGATTAAATATAGGAACTGTTCTGAAGGTTCGGTTTGCTTTTGTTTTCATTAAATTAGCATAACAAGTAAAGCGCATCACCTAAATTATGTTCAACACTATCAAAAATGGCTACATCGGAACAGTATTAATTGTTAAAATGTCCGTCAAATCTACTGCATCGTTCATCATACAGGAAAGACGTTGAAGATGATATATATTTCGAAAACTTCTTTAAGCTATTTAATCTACATCTCTTCGTGCGAAATTATGCATAGTATTATGTAAGCTTAAAGGGATACATGTTAAGAAGAGTTTGCAGATACCAAAGTGGAATTTGATAATTGTGTTGTATGTTTGTTCGATCTTTCCTGACAATATGCAGCCTCTGTGGTAGCTGCATCACACACTTAACAACTGGGTAACATACCTAATAATTATAGCAACTGGGTAGCGTATACGTACTTAGCAACTGGATAGCTTACTTAACAGCTGCATAACATTATTGAGAGTTAATCAACATTGTTGTAGCTGTGATACATACATGACAACTGTGTTGCATCGTTAGTAACTGGTTAACAGCTGAGTAACATTCTAAGCAACGATGTAATATACTTGAAAATTGTGTAGGTGTAGAAATTTAGTAACCTTAGCAACTGTTTAATATACTTAACAACTGCGTAGGTGTTGAAAATTAGCAACTGCATAACACTGTGTGCCAAAATTGACAACTGAGTGACATAATTAGCAAGTGTGTGACATAATTGACAACTGTGTGATATTATTACAAGCTTTGTAACGTATTTACCAATTGTTGAACAAACTTGGAAACTACATAATATACTTGACAGCAATTACATTTGTTTTTGGATTATTTACGAACCGCATCGGTGATGTAATGGTTAGTATGCTCGCCTCGAGTGTAGTATATCGTGAGATCGAGCATATGCAACATTAAGGAGAAGAGCACATATTGGTTGACTCGGAATCAGGATAATGTGGCCGAGTGGGGCGACATATGTATCCGCGGACAGTTGTTTCTGTAGGTTAGCACTATAAAAATCCAACTAAGCGTGTTGGTGTATTCCAAAGCGAACCCCATAATCATCTCATTGAAAATTAAACTGTTCTATATAGATGAAAAATGATTGAGTTCGCTTTAAACCATTATCACTGATTGAGATTTAAATGGCATAGTACGGTTGAGACACGTCGCAGGTAGCTCCGTCACCTAAAGGTCATTTCTGGTGTTTTTTGAGTGAAAAGGTAGCCAGTTTGTGTACATAATATGTAATAAAGATCATGGATAGCTTCTATGCAATTTCTATGTAATTGTATGCTGTCTAAAGTGCATAAAATTATCCGTGTGTTCGTTTTCTAAATTGATCTTGAAATCAAAACAAACAAAATGGAGGAAAAAATTGCGTTTGTCCAAGGTAAAAGAGGTTTTCCTAGTGACTCTGAAGAAACACCACTTGACCAAAAACAAAATGAACGTCAAATAAGACCCAAACCTAATTCTAGTGGGTCAATTTCCGAAGACACGTTACAAAACATCATTTGTGCCATAGCAAGCGTCAACCCCATGTCTGACAATGACCCTGAGGTGTTCCATAACTCCACTCAAATAGACAATCTAACTGTCGGAGAACATACCCAAGTAGTATCTGGTATATTGAGTGATCCGTCTTTTGTTAATAAAATTACCAGTATTATATCTCAACAAGTAACAATCACCATGAATAAAACCATTCAAGCTGCATGTCAGAAAAGTATTGAACCTTATGCCAAAAAAATCCTAGAACAAGACGAGACTATTAAACATCTTCAGTCCAAAATGTCGGTACTAGAGAACGAACTTGAGGACCAACAACAATACTCTCGTAGAACTAGCCTACGTTTTAATAACGTCCGTCTTCCAGCTAGTGAAAATGGTAAAGTAATATTTTCTGTTGATACTGATAACCTGGTTCTAAATATATGTAACCAAGATCTCGAACAAAATATCAGTTTGGCAGATATTGGCAGGACACACACAATTGGTAAAATAAAGGGTGGAAAAGCTCGCCTCGAGTTTGGTATATCGTGAGTTCGAAGAGCACATACTGGTTAGCTCGGCATCAGGATAGTGTGGCCGAGTGGGGCGACATATGTCTCCGAGGACTGTTGATTCAGTAGGTTAGCAATATAAAAATCTAGCTAAGCGTGTTGGTGTATTACAAAGCGAACCCCATAATCATCTCATTGAACATTAAACTGTTTAATATAGATGAAAATTTATTGAGTTGACGTTAAACCATTATCACTCACTCACTCACTCTCTTTATTATGTACGTTAACACTTTCATTAACATATTTCATGGTATAATTTTCAGGAATTTATATGGTTGTGTTTTTAACTTTAAGATTCAATAATAACGTTGTTATTTGTCCTCTTGTTTTTTGAGCATACAGTATGTTTCTGATTGTTGTTATTAGCATTTACTGCTCAATATGTTTTTAATAAGACTTAAGCAAAAAGATCAAAACCTCAAACTCGGACAGCTACAAACACAATGAGAGACATTATATTCAGGATTGTATTTGTTCATACGGAGGGGAGGGGACTGGTTGTTTTGTAACACCTATTTCAACAATATTTCAGTTACATCGTGGCGGTCAGTTTTATTGGTGGAGGAAATCGGAGTACCCGGTGAAAACCACCGACCTGTCACAAGTCACTGACAAACTTTATCACGTAATGTTGAATGGAGTACACCTCATCCTGAGCGGTACATCATTGGGGGAAAATATTAAATCATAAAACCAATCGCTTTTACATTATCATGCAGTAGAAGTTTGATAAATATTTCATCAAGTACAGTCATATTTAAATAAAAACACATTGCAAATGTTTGAACAGAACATGAACATCGTAAAATAATAATATATGAATCGTGTCTGCTATATTAGTTTTTACTCATTAACCGAGTAGCTATATCTGACACATGTGTTCCGTTTGTCGTAGTCACAATCAGTCCTTTTTTCCACTTTAATGACTTTCCAATGGATGTTTATATTAAACACACAACAAGACGGGTCCCGCCAGTAGAGCAAGAACTACCTACCCTTCCGAAGCACGTGAATTCACCCTCAGATTTACACGGAATTCGTGTTGGTTAATGTTTAGTTGTCTGTCAAGTATTGTGACGACGATTGTTTTTCTTACTGTATTTTTTTTTTTGACCATTGTTTTTTCTGCCATTCCCGAATTCACGCCCTCTGATTATCCCTTTTGGTATAGTTAGGTTGTGTTTAAATAGTATGGGCAATCTTATTAAGAATAATAAACTCACGGAAGCAAAATCCATAATAGTCGTGTATATATAATACACGTTAGTTAAAACCGAAGGTGCTATCAAGAATGGACAATCCAGATAAACTAGCAGCATAGGACACTCAAGACATAGCATGGGGACAAATAAAACAAAACATAGAAAACTAAAACGGTGCGCAACACGGACTTCAACAACAAACTGAATGTGAACACAGGTGCTCGTGAAGGGTATGAATAGCTTTAAGACGTCATAGGGGGTATTCTAATTCGTAAATCGAAGAAGGACATATGACACAATGGCCAAAAGAAAAACGAGAAAGGGTCAAACAACGATCCACCAAACACTTAACAGCAAACTAAATATCAAACAAGACGAATCCCACTAAAACACCCCCTGTTACTCACATATTCAAGTCCAGACAAAGTCTTGCGGTGATAAAGGAAAGAACAAAAATACGTAAAAAGGAAAATATTGAATGTCATTTTATATATCTACAAGATCATAGTATGTTTATATATCTAGGAGTAAGATCATAGTATGTTTATATATTTCAATTCTTTTTTAGATTCAGATTGCTGAGAGATGGACCAGAGAGATTCAAGACAGATGGGATAAACAGTCTTAAATACACAGTCAATAAAATAGACTATAATCCTTTGTTTACACGAATCCTAGTAGATATAAATGAGACCGAGGTTATGGCGGGTACTGGCGTAATAGTCAATAGTGTGTCACAACGGTCAGCAAATAAAAACAAACAGAAACCTTAATGAACCAGTAAGGATTTCTTGGTAACATTATATATGGGTCATTCTCAAAAAATGTGGCAATACAATTCAATAAAAAAGATAATTAATACATGCTATTTTTATTTGTTTTTATTTATTAAACAGATAGAACAAGAATCAAGGAATCAAAATCTAAAAAATAACATCTTAAATCAATCTGATAATGACCTTAAAAGTGATTAATGGAAAAGGGGTCCAACTCACATGTACATGGTGTTACCAATATCAGAGGGTGAATTGAAGGACTTTTTAGGCAATTTATTTCTGTATTTTCACAATTAAGCACATCTAAGAAGTATATATTTTATCTTTAATATGCAGCTGAGAGTAAAAATGTAAAATTAGCTAAAAATATATCAAGACAACACAGTTACCACAGTAAAACATATTTCAGAATGATACATAATTAGCACAGCACTTGTTTTAATGTACTTAATACTGCTTTGTGATATATTTAGCATCATTATATGATTTTGTATTGATCACTATTAAAAAATTTGATTATAACAAATTGGCTTTACAAAAAAAATGAAAAATTATCATGGTAACACTATGGACTTTAAGGGTAACACGATGGACACAAAAGGTAACAGCAAGGAACTTTCGGAGACCAACTTCCCAAAATATATTTAAAATTACAGTTTCATGCAAAAATATAACACTACTGAAGATACTTTAAGCTGTAAAACAGTCTGTAGATAATGTTGGCTCTGTTATCATTTATTCTGAAAGTAAAATAATACAAAGAAATAAAAAATGGTAACAGCATGGACAGTAAAGTAACAGCATGGACTACCTTCTTGAATATTACCATGTGAATACTGAAAAAAATGTATCACATAAAGTTGTATCGATTACACCACGCCATGAGCGGGATTCTAACTCATAGCGTTAGTGGTGATAGGCACTGATTGCCCATGTAGTTGGAAATCCAACTACCAAACGATCACGACAACAACGGTCCCTTGGTCCTTATTGACGGACATATAACGTGAAATGTTTACCTAACAGGTTGTCATGGCTCGTGTGAAAGAGTACATGTCATAATAATTCACGAACACTACAATACAATATATGCCTTAGCTTTCTTATTACGTTGAGAAAGTCAAAAATCAACAGTGTATCACAAATTATGTGTTCCATACAAATAGCCATTATCCCTATTAATTTTATTTTGTTATTTACTTCTGGAGAGTGGAATACAGTGTTGTGAACTGGGCATTCCATTTAAGACTACTTTATTCATTTTTAATAGATTTCTTATAATGACTAATTTTAATTTCGATAAAAACAATGTTTGCTTTTTTAAATTAATTATCTGAGGCTTAAGGACTGTTTGAAATTAATGGATACCGTTTCGCGTCAATAATTTTTAGCACTAACTTTTGCTGAGCATATTTAATTTGGAAAGCAAATAGGCTAATCATATCATCGAACAAACTTCAACACAATGTAATTATTAAAAGTGAATAAACGGTATATAAAATCGAAAGGGCAATCAAGAATGAGAAACTGCCAACATTGGATACACAAGACACAAGACTTGTCTTAATCTACATTAGTGTAAATAAATGTAGTTTATCATATAAAACTATACCTGTTTCAACATGCATGAGGTTCAAAAAACAAATAACAACAATGTCAAAAATATTTAACATATATGTTTTAATCATTCATTCTATCAATACTCTTAACATAAACATATATTCAGAGTTCAATAGTTATTTACACTAATACGGTTGTCTTTTAAGTCATTGCACAATTCTCCGGTAATCAATCTTTATTATGACATTTATTGATTAATTTATCCTTCAATTGCGTGATCTTGAGTATTAATTAAGTACAATTCGGTGTTAATTAGTAATGGTCCTAATAAAGCATTTCTTCTATCCGATGCATGTAGATCGACTGTAATACAAGCAGCACCAGCGTAGACGCGGACCTCTTAGAGGACACCATTGATCCCGCTTAGAATCGGTGGCTCAATGAGTTAGGTAGTTTGATTACCTAACAACTCATACCAGCCTATAACCAAAATGGCGTGGGTTCGCACCTGGCTGTGTAAATTACAAAAAAGGGTGCACTCGACTCGCAGCTGCAAGTGATAAAGCTTACCAGCTGCTCGCCCATGATCGGTGGTTCTCTCCGGGTACTCCGGTTCTTCCAACACTAATACTTGCCGCCATGATTTAGCTGAAATATTGCTGACAGTGGCGTTAAACACAAAAAATCACCCAAAACCAACCGATTAGATCGACGCTTTTTCTGCTCTTTTCAGATCATTATCAGTTGTTTTAGACATTACAGGATAAAAACAATATACCTAGGTTGTCGGTAGATATAAAGACAATTTTCACTCGCTAGCAAAGCTAGCCTTCTTTCTCCCTGTTTCTAGCGCTTGTGTGATAAGTCATGAATAAAGATTGGACCGGATATTGCTTACGACAAGCCGGACGCATTCGTAGTCATTTGTAACAGATATTCCCTAACGGTTAACAAAGTATATCTTTGTAATAAAGGAAATTAAGACGGTGACTATATTTTACTTAAATAATGTCTATTATTTCGCTGTTTCGTACAGGTGGATGGGTTAAAGTCTTTAACGATACTTTTTGCATTGTCTATCCTGCATCGATTTACGATTTCTGATGACCCCATTGGTATCTTAAACCTTTTCTTTCAATAGTATTTCAGTTCTATCATGTCGGTCAGTTTTATTGTTTGAAGAAACCGGGGTACTCGGAGAAAACCATCGTGCTGTCGCAAGTCATTGAAATAAGTATCATATACAGTTGTATCGAGTACACCTCGCCATGAGAGGGATTCGAACTCATAGCGTTAGTGGTGATAGGCACTAATTACCCTTGTAGTTGAAAATCCAACTAACAAACAACTCATACCAGCCTATCACCAAAATGGCGTGGGTTCGCACCGGCTTTGAAATTACAAAAAAGGGTGCACTCGACTCGCAGCCGCAAGTGATAAAGTTTACCAGTTGCTTGCCCATGATCGGTGGTTCTCTCCGGGTACTCCGGCTTCTTCCAACACTAAGACTTGTCGCCATGATTTAGCTGAAATATTGCTGACAGTGGCGCTAAACACCAAAAATCACCCAAAACCAACCGATTAGAACGACGCTTTTTCTGCTCTTTTCAGACCATCATCAGTTGTTTTAGACATTACAGGATACAAACAATATACCTGGGTTGTCGGTAGATATAAAGCAAATTTTCACTTGCTAGCAAAGCTAGCCTTCTTTCTCCCTGTTTCTAGCGCTTGTGTGATAAGTCATGAATAAAGAATGGACCGGATATTACTTACAACAAGCAGGACACATTCGTAGTCATTTGTAACAAATAGTCCCTAACGGTTAACGAAGTATATCTTTGTAATAAAGGAAATTAAGACGGTGACTATATTTTACTTAAATAATGTCGATCATTTCGCTGTTTCGCTTAGGTGAATGGGTTAAGGTCTTTAACGACACGTTTTGCATTGTCTATCCTGCGTTGATTTACGATTTATGATGACCCCATTGGTATCTTCAACCTTTTCTTCAGAAGTATTTCAGTTCTATCATGTCGGTCAGTTTTATTGTTTGGAAAAACGGGGTACTCGGAAAAAACCATCATCCTGTCGAAAGTCACTGAAAAAAATGTATCATCAAAAATTGTATCGAGTACACCTCGCCATGAGAGGGATTCGAACGCACAGCGTTAGTGGTGATAGGCACTGATTGCCCTTGTAGTTGGAAATCCAACTACCAAACGATCACGTCAACAACGGCCCCTTGGTCCCTATTGACGGACATATGATCTGAAATATTTACCTAACAGGGTGTTATGGCTCGTGTGAAAGAGTACATGTCATAATAAAACACGAACATCACAATGCAATATATGCCTTTGCTTTCTTATTATGTTGAGAAAGTCAAAAATCAACAGAGGTATCAGTGTATCACAAATTATGTGTTCTATACAAACAGCCATTATCCCTATTAATTTTATTTTGTTATTTACTTCTGGAGAATGGTGTACAGTGTTGGGAACTGGGAATTTCATTTAAGACTACTTTAATCATTTTTAATGGATTTCTTATAATGAATAATTTTAATTTCGATTAAAACCATGTCTGTTTTTTTTTCAAATTTATTATTTGAGGGTTAAGGGTGGTTTGAAATTAATGAATACCGCTTCGCATCAATAATTTGTAGCACTAAATTTTGCTGAGCATATTTAATTTGGAAATCAAATAGGCTATTCATATCATCGAACAAACTTCAACACAATGTAATTATTAAAAGTGAATAAACGGTATATAAAATCGAAAGGGCAATCAAGAATGAGAAACTGCCAACATTGGATACACAAGACACAAGACTTGTCTTAATCTACATTAGTGTAAATAAATGTAGTTTATCATATAAAACCCCATTTGTTTCAATATATATGATGTTCAAACAACAAATAACAATAATGCCAAACATATTTATCATATATGTTTTAATCACTCATTCTATCAATACCCTTAACATCAACATATATTCAGAGTTCAATAGTTATTTACACTAATACGGTTGTCTTTTAAGTCATTGCACATTTCTCCGGTAATCAATCTTTATTTTAAACATGTATTGTTTAATTAATCCGTCTTGACTACTAATTAAGTACAATTCGGTGTTAATTAGTAATGGTCCTAGTAAAACATTTATTTTATCTGATGCATGTAGATCGACTGTAAAGCAAGGAGCACCAGCGTACACGCGGACCTCTCAGAGGACACCATTGATCCCGATTAGAATGGGTGGCTCAATGAGTTAGGTAGTTAGATTACCTAACAACTCATACCAGCCTATCACCAATACGGCGTGGGTTCGCATCCGGCTTTGTAAATTACAAAAACGGCTGCACTCGACTCGCAGCCGCAAGTAATAAAGCTTACCAGTTGCGGGTACTCCAGCTTCTTCCAACACTAAGGCTTGTCGCCATGATTTAGCTGAAATATTGCTGAAAGTGGCGTTAAACACAAAAAAATCACCCAAAACCAATCGATTAGAATGACGCTTTTTTCTGCTCTTTCGAGGCCATTAGCATTTGTTTTAGACATTACAGGATAAAAACAATACACATATGTTGTCGGTAGATATACAGCCAATTTTCACTCGCTAGTAAAGCTGTCCTTCTTTCTCCCTGTTTTTCGCGCTTGTGTGATAAAACATGCATAAAGAATGGACCTGATATTGCTCATGACAAGCGGGGCACATTCGTAGTCATTGCTAACAAATATTCCCTAACGGTTAACAAATTATATTTGTGATAAAGGAAATTAAGACGGTGAATATATTTTATTTAAATAATGTCGATTATTTCGCTGTTTCGTTTCGGTGAATGGTATTTTCCAAATCTTATCACTATTCAACTTACTTTTCTTCCATAATTTCTATATCATTGCACATTTCAACTTACTTTTCTTCCATATTTGCCATATCATTTCACATTTCAACTTACCTTTCTTCCACATTTTCCATATCGTTTCACAATTCAACTTGGGTTTCATCTGTATTTTCCATATCTTTTCAATATTCAACTTTGCTTTCATCCATTTTTTTCCATATATTTTCACTATTCTATTTACCTTTCTTCCATATTTTCCATACATTTCACAATTGTCTTCCATATTTTCCATATCATTTCACATTTCAACTTACTTTTCTTCCATATTTTCCATATCATTTCACAATTTTCTTCTGTATTTTCCAAATCTTTTCACTATTCACCTTGCTTTTCTTCTATATTTTTCATATCTTATCACTATTCGACTTGCTTTTCTTTAATATTTTCCATATCTTTTCACTATTTTCTTCTGTATTTTTCAAATCTTTTCACTAATCAACTTACTTTATTCCATAATTTTAATATCTTTTCACTATTCAACTTGCCTTTCTTCTGTATTTTCCCTATCTTTTCACTATTCAACTTGGGTTTCTCCCATATTTGCCATTTCATTTCATAATTTTCTTCTGTATTTTTCAAATCTTTTCACTATTCAACTTGCCTTTCTTCCATATTGTCCATATTTTATCTCTATTCAACTTGGGTGTCTTCCATATTTTTCATATCTTTTTACTATGCAACTTGCCTTTCTTCCATATTGTCGATATGTTATCACAATTCAACTTTCCTTTCTTCTGTATTTCCCATATCTTTTCACAATTTTCTTCTGTATTTTTCATATCTTTTCACTATCGAACTTACTTTTCTTCTGTATTTTCCATGTCCTTTCACTATTCAACTTACTTTCCTGCTGTATTTTCCAAATCTGTTCAATATTTTCTCCCATATTTTCCATATCATTTCACATTTCAACTTACTTTTCTTCCATATTTTCCATATCATTTCACATTTCAACTTACTTTTCTTCTATATTTTCCATATCATTTCACAATTTTCTTCTGTATTTTCCAAATCTTTTCACTATTCATCTTGCCTTTCTTTTATATTTTTCATATCTTACCACTATTCAACTTTGGTTTCTTCCGTATTTTGTATATCTTTTCATTAATTTCTTCCATATTTTCCATATCATTTCACAATTTTCTCCTGTATTTGTCATATCTTTTCACTATTAAACTTACTTTTCTTCTGTACTTTCCATATCTTTCCATTATTCCACTTGGGTTTCTTCCATATTTTTCATATATTTTCACTATTCTACTTACCTTTCTTCCACATTTTCCATATCATTTCACAATTTTCTTCTGTATTTTCCAAATCTTTTCACTATTCGACTTGCCTTTCTTTTATATTTTTCATATCTTATCACTATTCGACTTAACTTTCTTCCATATTTTCCATATCATTTCACATATTTCTTCTTTATTTTTTATATCTTTTCATTATTCAACTTACTTTTCTTCTGTATTTTCCATAACTTTTCACTATTCAACTTGGGTTTCTTCCGTATTTTGTATATTTTTTCACAAATTTCTTCCATATTTGCTATCTCATTTCACAATTCAACCTACTTTTCTTCCGCATTTTCCATATCTTTTCACTACTCACCTTGCCTTTCGTCCATATTTTCCATATCATTTCACAATTCAACCTACTTTTCTTCCATATTTTCCCTATCTTTTCACTGTTTTTTCTGCATTTCCCTTATCTATTCAATATTTTCTTCTGTATTTTCCAAATCTGTTCAATATTTTCTTCTGTATTTTCCAAATCTTATCATTATTCAACTTACTTTTCTTCCATAATTTCTATATCAAGTCACATTTCAGCTTACTTTTATTCCATACTTTCCATATCATTTCACAATTTTCTTCTGTATTTTCCAAATCTTATCACTATTCAATTTACTTTTCTTCCATAATTTCTATATCATTTCACTTTTCAGCTTACTTTTCTTCCATATTTTCCATATCATTTCACTATTCAAACTACTTTTCTTTCATATTTGTCATATCTTTTCAATGTTCGACTTGCCTTTCTTCCATATTTTCCATATCATTTCACAATTTTCTTCCATATTTGCCATATCATTTCACAATTTTCTACCATATTTTCCATATCACCTCACAATTTTCTTCCGTATTTTCCATATTAGTTCACATTTCAACTTACTTTTCTTCCATATTTTCCATATCATTTCACTATTCAACCTACTTTTATTCCATATTTTTCATCTTTTCACTATTCAACTTGCCTTTCTTCGATATTTTCCATATCATTTTGCAAATTTCGTCCATATTTCCCATATCATTTCACATTTCAACATGCTTTTATTACATACTTTCCATATCGTTCCACAATTTTATTCTGTATTTTATATGTGCACTCTGTGGACAGAAATACACAAAGACAAGCTGGTTAAAGAATCATCTTGTCAAGAAACATCATTGGCAGTTTCACTCGGAAACGGCTAAAACATCAACAGTGCACAACCGTCTTCATTAATCAAGTTATTCTGCATCACCAAATTGGTGACTTGCTTCCACTGTGGTTAAAGAATCATCTTGTCAAGAAACATCATTGGCAGTTTCACTCGGAAACGGCTAAAACATCAACAGTGCACAACCGTCTTCATTAATCAAGTTATTCTACATCACCAAATTGGTGACTTGCTTCCACTGTGGTAAAAATCAAAACCTCCCTTCCGGAAACCTGATCGCAAAAATGTCAAGTCGAACTTTGACCTGTGACCTTGAAAATCAATAACATTCTAGATCTTGATAAGGACTAACTCTGTACCAAGTTTGGTCAAAAGCTGTTAAATGTTTTTGAGTCTAGTGTTCACAAGGAAATCGGACCTCCAAAATGTTGAAGTTCTATTGTGACCTTGACCTAGAAATCAATAGGTTTCGACTAACTATCAAGCTTGGTCAAAATCCATTGTTGTGTCTAAGAGTGTTCACAAGAAGGTTACGGATGGATGGAGAGTAGCATTTCAATACCCCTTCGCAACTTTGTTGGCGAGGGGATAACTACATTTGTACATAACTTGACAGGTGCACTCCTGGTTTTATGGGGTATTTACTTTCAAGTGTTGTATTGCATGCTTTATTGTATCTTCAAGGGCCTTTCCGTCGCTTGGATAATGGTCTTCTGAATGGCTCCTTTGTATTTTTTGATAATCTCTAGTGACCTGGAAGCTCTGTGTTTTACAATCTCATTGTACCATTAAATACAAGACTATGTAAGTTTATGGATATCGAGGGATGGTGACTGGAAGATTGACCTGAAATTAAATCTACATGTACAAGATTGTCAAAGAAAATTGTCCTCCTTGTTGGACACTTCATCTCTGTAACTTGGATTGTTATGATAGTATGAACAAAATACAGATAAAAATTGAACTAATGTGGCCAGGCCACAAAAGAATACCCTTGGCACCACATTTTCTCCATGAGGTCCACAACATAAAACAGCATGGCAATATTTTAAAGTTCAATTATCTCCCCTTGTCTATGCAAGACCGTCAATGTTTTCATTCATGCACATCGTCATAGGGTGTACTACCATTGGTTAAAGTTTCATTGAAATTCAACAAGCCATATAGAAGCATATATGATTATGATGTCACCAACATAGAACATGAAACAATTTCCTCAAACCCAATTATATCGCCTTGATTATGCTGGACCGTATGTGTCATTCATTGACTCTTCTATTGCATTGTTCATGTTTATGTTGTCATGCATTGAGCCTGCTATTATACTCTCCATTTTAGGTTGTCATTCACTGACCCTGCTATTGTACTGTCCATGTTTATGTTGTCAACCATTGTCCCTGTTAATGTACTGTCCATGTTTATTTTGTCATGCATTGACCCTTTCATTGTATTGTTAATGTTTATGCTGTCATTCATTGACCCTGCTATTGTACTGTCCATGTGTTGGTTGTCATTCACTGACCATGTAATTGTACTGTCCATGTATATGGTGTCATACCTTGACCCTGCTATTGTACTTTCCATGTTTATTTTGTCATTCATTGACTCTGATATTGTAGTGTTTATGTTTATGTTGCCACTCTTTGACCTTGATATTGTACTGTCCATTTTTCTCTTGGCATTCATTGACTGTTCTTGTACTGTTAATGTTTATTTTGTCATTCATTGACTCTGATACTGTACTGTCCATGTTTATTTTGTTATTCATTGACTCTGCTATTGTACTGTCCATGTTTATTTTGTCATTCACTGACTATGCAATTTTACTGTTCATATTTATGTTATCATTCATTGATCCTGCTATTGTACCGCCCATGTTTATGCTGTCATTCATTAATTCTGCTGTTGTACTGTCCATGTTTATGTTGTCATTCATTGACCCTGCTATTGTACTCTCCATGTTTATTTTGTCATTCATTTACTGTGCTATTGCATTGTCCATGTGTGTGTTGTCATGCATTGACTCTGCTAATGCACTACTCATGCTTAAGTTGTCATTCATTGACCATGCAATTGTACCCTCCTTGTTTATGTTGTCATTCATTGACCCTGCTATTGCACTGTACATTTTTGGTTGTCATTCACTGACCCTGCAATTGTACTGTCCATGTTCATGGTGTAATTCCTTGACCCTGCTATTGTACTGTCCATGTGTATGTTGTCAACCATTGTCCCTGTTATTGTACTGTCCATTTTTATGTTGTCATTTACTGACCATGCAATTGCACCCTCCTTGTTTATGTTAGTGTAAACATATTTTATTAATCAATACATATGAATATAGTACAACAATTTAAATACAACAATAGTAATGAATATTAATTAATTAAGGGGATCCGAAAACAAGTTATTAAATTCGTATCCCAAATTTAATTAAATCTACTTTTAATAATCATAGAAGTTAGATTACGTTGTAAGGATCAGTAGAAAAGATAATTGTATTTTACACTGTAGGGGATGAATTGTGCAGTAAAGTGAAACGGGTTGGTGAATTATGAATTACGGGTTAAATCGTTTACTACTTAAAATGAACTGTTGTACTGACAAGAAGATTTCTGTGTTCTGGCTAATAGTTAACTCATTAGATCCTACCAATAGAAGTTCAGTGGACAAAGGAATAGGAAGGTTAAGGGCAAATATGTGGCGTTGTCTAGGTATGTTATAGTGAGGACAGTTGAGAAGATAATGAGTAGGAGTCTCTATAGCACCACATGTACAACGTGGTGAATTTACAATATTTTTCCGAAATATATCGGAATTAAGAGCACTACACCCCATACGTATTCTAGTGTGAAAAATCGCCCTAAACGGCTACCGACGTAAACACATGTGGGTTTATCATATATAATATTAAGGTTCAGTCGCGATTTGAATACATTAATAGACGGACAATTTTTTGTGTTATCCGGAAGAAGATTCCAAGACCGTACTGTCTGAGGTAAAAAATAATTTGCATATAAAGTGGTTCGAGCTCTGACAGGCGGAATTAACGTTGAAAGTCTTGTATTGTGATCGTGAATATTTCGAGGGTGTTAGGGACAAGACTACTCAAATATCCCGGGGTTAAGCTGTTATTCATTTTGAAAAAAATATGTCAATCTATGTTTTTCCCTTCTGTCTTTCAAATATTCCCGCCCGGTTTCTGTATATAATTTAGAGAGTGATACTAGGCGGATACCCCCAGTTACAACCCTGGCAGCCTCTGCTTGTACACTTTCTAATTTATTCGTAAGGTAAACAGTTGTACAGTCCCAAACTACATCCCCATATTCTAATAAAGGTCGAATAAATGTCAAATAAATCTTTTCAAGGGTTTTTCGATCTAAAATGAATTTAAATTTTCAGGTAATCAGGTCTACGTGCTTACCCCAAATTCCATCATTAGATATGGTAAGGCCTAAATGTTTATGTTCAGATACCATGGTAATGATCGTATTGTCCATCATGAATGGTGGATGAAGTGGGCGGTTAGATTTCCTAGATACGATCATATTTTCTTTTTTATCGAGGTTGAATTTAACCAGTCAATGTCTCAGCAGAATCCACAGGATCGTCAACAATTATATAAAGACAATTATATATATATCATCTGCAAATAATTTTATTGACGAATTTATGTCTGCTACTATATCGTTAATATAAATATTAAAGAACAGAAGGTCCAAAATTGATCCCTGAGGGAAACCCGCACAAACATTCGCCAGTCAGAGCAACAACCGTTTATGAAAACCCTTTGTTTTTTATCCAATAAATATTTTTCAATCCAAGACAATAACGGCCCGTGAATGCCAATCGATTTTAATTTAGTCAACAATCCCTTATGCCAATCCCGATCGAGCGCTTTGCTAACGTTGCAAAAGACTACTGTAACTTCCTTTTCGTCGTCAAGTGCCTTACCGAATTCGTTCGTTATATATAAAAGCTGATTGATCGCAGAGTCGCCAGAAGTAAAACCAGATTGCTTAGACGACATTATCCTATTTTCTAAAATAAAATTGTAGATGTGCTTGTAAACACAGCGTTCCATAACTTTACCTACTATACTAATGAGTGATATCGGGCGATAATTTTTCAATATACTAGGACTATCTTTTTTAAATACCGGAGTGACATTAGCCAATTTCCATTCGGATGGAAAAGAAGACAATAACAGTGATATGTTGAATAATTTACACAGCGGATACTTTAATATCGGTGCGGCTAATAAACGGGTCAAATACACTTCAGTGTTATTTATTCATTGATCTAATAAAACACATTCCGTAATTATTCGTGTAGAACACACTAGACACATTAGACACACTAGAAACCGATTAGAGCTACGATTGTTTCTAAGGGTTTTCTCAGTACAACTTGGGAGTTATTTTGGATTTTTATACTTTGCTGGATAAATACAATGTACGTGTATATTGTGGGTAAAATAAAATTTAAATTTACACTCGCTACGAAACAGGCCAGCAAAAGTCGCCAAAGGCTCGTTTCTCAGGCTACATGTTTCTAAAGCTCGTACAAATAAATTTTACACATGCCGACAAAATACATGTACATACATTTTTGTGTCAAAAGTTTTTACCATGGCAAGTTACATATAGTCCGAGATTCCTCTGCCGTTCGACGACTATTTACATCTTGCTGTTGTCGAACGTCAGAGCGCTCTTCATAATGAAAACAGCGGATTTTCCTCCCCATCTCAGCCGTGGCACATTTCCACGTTTTGTGGCTATCAGATTTTATTTTCTATCCAAAACCCTAATATATATCGCTTCACCAATCATTTTTCTATTCATTCATAACCATCTTACCCTCAGAAATTGGTGTTACACTCCATTACAGCACAATTTCCCCCAGACCATATGATTTCGTCATTTTGAACACTGACATTTTGAAATACAAATGTATTTGTCATGTGACTTCGAGAGAACTACGATTACCGCAATGTATCATGGGAGATAATTTGCATATATGATCTGACCTTGTCCAAAATACGGGGAAACGTAAGACATGCTCTTTCCGAAGCTCGCGAATAACACTGCCAAATGAATCTTTTCTATCCAACATATTTTGTATTATTTCCTTCTGCTCTGATTTGAGCTGTAGATGGAACTGTTTGTCCTGCAGAATACGCTTTATATCGTCTTGTATGTTTGTTTACGTATGC
>MJUT01052391.1:361409-375964 GCA_002080005.1 Gigantidas platifrons
ATTATCCTATTTTCTAAAATAAAATTGTAGATGTGCTTGTAAACACAGCGTTCCATAACTTTACCTACTATACTAATGAGTGATATCGGGCGATAATTTTTCAATATACTAGGACTATCTTTTTTAAATACCGGAGTGACATTAGCCAATTTCCATTCGGATGGAAAAGAAGACAATGACAGTGATATGTTGAATAATTTACACAGCGGATTCTTTAATATCGGTGCGGCTTCGCGCAAAAGTCGTGGATTAATACAGTCAGGACCGGTCGCTTTGCTAGTATCTAAAATTTGCAGTATATCCTCTACTTCCCTTTCGGTAATGAGAATCTGTCGTAGTCCGTCTGTCTGTAATTCAGTTAGATCTGAAGGTGTGTGGTCACTATCGTCCAGTGTTGATTGTTCACAGAATAACTTGTTGAACAATTCAGATTTGTTTATGTCATCAAATACAAGATTACCATTATGTTCAATCGGGGGTATAGTTCGGCGGCAGTCATTGTTTCCTGTTAAACATTTGACAAAGGTCCACCAGTTTGTACTGCCAGCCTTTTCTTCTAATTTTATATTCTCAGAAACCTTAGAATAATGCGCTATTTTTGCATTAGAGACTAGGTTATTACACTTATTTCGGGAAATACGGAATTGTTCCCAATGACCTGGTAAGTTTGACCTTTTTGCTCTTTTATGGAGTCTATACTTTCGACCTATGACACGTTTGATACTGCTTGTTAACCACGGAGGGTCGTCTTTCCTTACAGTTATTACCCTGTTGGGAATGTGGGTATTTGCAGCATCAATTAAGATACGTGTTATGTTACTGGTAGATTTATCAACATCATCGCTTACGAGTAAAGAATCCCAATCCACAAGAGACAACTGTTGTCTATAAGACTCAAAGTCACCCTGTCGAATATAAAAACTTTCCGCTTATGTGATGAATGGGATTTGATTGGATGATTAAATACTCCTATAGTGGGCATATGATAGCGAGTCTGGTCCAACAAGGGTGGGCCAACCTCAGAGTATAATATACTATGGGGATTATTTAATAACACTAGGTCTAATAGGGACGAACTACGTTCAGTTACATATGTAGGTTCAGTGATTAGCTGATGAAGACTGAATTGTGCTAGTAAATTATCAGTTTTGGTAGTATTATTACCAAACTGATTTATGTTAAAATTACCTGTGATAATGATATCATGGTTAATTTTCAATGCGAGATCTATAGACTGCTCAAGTTCTTCCCAAATCTGCTGACCACTATTCGGATGAATATAAAAAGTTCCATATAGGTATTTCTTATTATTAATCTTGATTTCAAGCCATATACACTCAACAGAACCAACCTGCAGGTCTAATCTTGTTAAACAATCGATTTCGCCCTTTAAAAGGACAACAACACCCCCTCCTAAACGGTCTATCCTGTCTCTACGATATGGAGACTTGTAGCCTGGTAAATTGAGGCTGTCAGTGGAAATATCTGGTTTCAACCAGCTCTCTGTAAATGATAATATATCATGACAGGAATATTCAGCAACTATAAAATCAAGTTTAGGGACAATACTCTGAATATTAAGGTGTAAAAACGAGACGGAATTAGTCATAAGGTTACCCATATTCCATGGCAAGGATTCAGCACTGCTGAAGATACTGGACGATTCAAATGCTACGCTAGGTCCGGGGTTAATTTCTATACCCGATATACTCAATAAAATACATAATACAAAAAACAGGTACTTACATATATCTATTGCAGAACTGTCAGAGTCAAAAGTAGGTTCGAAAGATTTTCTACCAGCGACGCTTTCTCTGATTTCACAAGGAAGGCTCGCATCGAAATTAAACAACAAACAGAGTGTCATCAATGGCAAAGCTCGTATGCCGTAGCGTGCAAAGAGAATAAAGCAAAATACATCAACGACGGTTAATCGCAGACTCTTCTTAACAGTAAGCGAAGCGAAATAGTGTCTACCGATGCTCTCTATATGCTGGTTTATGTCGATGCCCATACTACATATAAGTAATGCCAGAAAGACGCACGAGGAATACGAGAGAGCATAGGGGACGGATTGTGATAAGTGTAATTCGATTCACCGTAAAGTGCGAGAGATAATGTGATGACGTGCAGGGAGGACATGTTAATAACAAAATATGCTTATGAGAAGGGGGGAAATATCTGAAAAGAAAAATGAATAAATATAGAGGTGAGGGTACCTTAAGGCTCAATAATTTGTTTCAACATATAATTCTCAAATTATTTACAAGGTGGAAGTTATTTTATTATTTATGTATTTTCAGTGTAGAAGGTTTTGACGTGAAATGAAATTATTATTGTATAACAACATGAATGAAAAAAAAAAAATCAAATCAAATCAAAGAAAAAGTATAAATTTAAATGCATACAATGTACAGTAATACGACCAACAATAATATATACTTTCATAAGTCAAAAGATAAAAGAAACCCAGAAAAGGGTCTGATCTATTCTTATTTTACACACTGAAATTGGTGTACTCGATTTCTTTCAATCGCGTGTGAAAACAATCACAAACGTGGGGGAAAAAAACTTTTGATTGGTCGACAATATTCAGAACGGTATTTTGATTGGTTCTCAAATCACAATGAATAACCTTGGCACCCAAATGAATTTACTATAATACAAATCGATTGTTGTGAATGTATGAATGAGAATGATTGACAACATTAACTTATTTACCAATACTGATTTGCCGTAAGAAGAAATCAAATCGGATTCATAAGTTATTCATGGATGACGACTGCATTTTATAACACAATTAAGCACAATTGAAAAATAATAGATAAGACAATATCAGGGTGGCATATTAGATGCATTATTATTTGTTACTCAGTGATACTATTCTTATTTTACAAACTGAAATTTGTGTACTTGATTTCTTTCAATCGCGTGTGAAAACAACCACAAGCGTGGGGAAAAACTTTTGATTGGTCGACAATATTCAGAACGGTATTTTGATTGGTTCTCAAATCACAATGAATAACCTTGGCACCCGAATGAATTTACTATAATACAAATCGATTTTTGTGAATGTATGAATGAGAATGATTGACAACATTAACTTATTTACCAATACTGATTTGCCGTAAAAAGAAATCAAATCGGATTCATAAATTATTCATGGATGACGACTGCATTTAATAACACAATTAAGCACAATTGAAAAATAATAGATAAGAAAATATCAGGGTGGCATATTAGATGCATTATTATTTGTTACTCAGTGATACTATTCTTATTTTACAAACTGAAATTTGTGTACTTGATTTCTTTCAATCGCGTGTGAAAACAACCACAAGCGTGGGGAAAAACTTTTGATTGGTCGACAATATTCAGAACGGTATTTTGATTGGTTGGCAAATCACAATGAATAACCATGACACCCAAATGAATTTACTATAATACAAATCGATTTTTTGTGAATGTATAAATGAGAATGATTGACAACAACATATTTACCAGTACTGATTTGCCGTAAAAAAAAATCAAATCGGATTCATAACTTATTCATAGATGATGACTGCATTTTGTAACACAATTAAGCACAATTCAAAAACAATATAGATAAGACAATACCAGGGCAACACATTAAATGCATTATAATTTGATACTCAGTAATATAAATTGTCAAGTTTTTATTTATTCAGTCAATATAGAAGTTCTCCGGCTTTACAAACGTTGGATCGATCTGTCTGGCCGTGGTCAAGAAGGCGTCTTTGGTGCTAATATTGTGTATTTCACCTGTATTGTTCTTCAAGCTTATTTTTCCGTTGCTTGTCCATACGTTTTTAGCTTTACGTTGTTTCACTAACAGCCTGGCATGGTAGCAAATTGTACTGCGCGGTACTGTTATATCTTCATTTATGTACACATGTCTATATCTTTGATTTCCTTTCAGGTATTTCCCGCACTTTAAAATTCTAAATTTAACGCCAGGATCTGACAAACGCACAATTATTTGGCGATGTTTAACTATAGCTGCAGCTTGTTCATTTGGTTTAACAACTCTGTGTGATCGGATGATGTCGGTTATTTCATAACTTGGGTCGATATCAGATGTGATTTTCCGAACTTTTCGGTAGTGTCACCTTCTTCCGCCGGTTCCGAAATCCCGGAAATTCTAACGAGGCTACGGCGTCCATACTGCTCAAGAGCATCGACTTCATTTTTTAACTTTCTGTTTTCTTTTTCGAGATTGTCTATTTTTCTTTTCAGTGGGGCAGTCTTTTCATTAATAATTTTGACAATGTCTTCTGATAATTTGGATTTTACTGCATCAGCAATTTTCTGAATGTCTTCATCAGAGATAGCGAACTGTCGTGGGATAGGAAGATCAGTGATATTGAAGTCCATTTCTGAATTATTTTGGCTCATATCAATTTTATACTTTTTATAACTTTCTGGCTCAGGTGGGGTTGGATTGCTGGTTCGTTGCAAGCGTGTCTATGGTGTTGAAGCTTTTGACATCATAAATTATAGGAGTAATATATTGTCAAATCAAATGTGAACAAACAATTGCTTTACCTGTGTAAATACTGAATGCTGATAATCACCATTCGAACATTCCTTTGTTCTTTATCCGTACGAAATCACAACATAAAATTTCTACATCACAAATTGTCATAAATTTCGGAAATTACCATCACATGATATATAAAGTCACATATTTTATAACTTTTGGTACCCCGAAAAGTGTAAAAAACGACAATTTTACATATTTTAGAGCTCAGAGAAAACAAACAACATCTAGCTTCCGAGCATGCGCTATTGTCATTCCTTGACCCTGCTATTGTAATATCCATGTTTATTTTGTCATTCATTCACTCTGCTATAGTACTGGTCATTTTTATTTTGTCATTAATTGATCCCTGCTATTGTACTGTCCATGTTCATTTTTTCATTCATTGGCACGGCTATTGCAATGGCCATGTTTATGTTGTCATGCAGTGACTCTGCTATTGCGCTATTAATGTTTATGTTGTCATGCATTGAACCTGCTATTGTGCTGTCCATGTTTATTTTGTCAATCATTGACCCTGCTACTGTACTGCCCATGTTTATTTTGTCATTCATTGACTCAGTTATTGTACTGTTAATGTTTATGTTTACATTCATTGAACCTGTTATTGTACTGCCCATGTTTATGTTGTCATTCATTGACTCTGCTATTGTATTTGTAATGTTTATGTTGTCATTTATTGGTCCTGCTATTGTACTGTCCATTTGTATGTTGTCATTCACTGACTCTGCAATTGTACTGTCCATGTTTATGTTGTCATTCATTTATTCTGCTATTGTACTCTCCATGTTTATGATGTCATTCATTGACCCTGCTATTGTACTCTCCATATTTATTTTGTCATTCTGCTATTGCATTGTCCATGTGTGTGTTGTTATTCATTGAATCTGCTATTGTAGTGCTTATGTTTATGTTGTCATTCATTGACCTTGCTACTGTACTGTACATGTTTCTGTTGTCATTCATTGACCCTGCTATTATACTGTTAATGTTTATGTTGACATGACATTCCATGAATCTGTTTTTGTACTGTTAATGTTTATGTCATTCATTGACTCTGCGTTTGTACTGTCCATGTGCATGTGTCATTCATTAACTCTGCGATTGCATTGTTCATGTTAATAATGTCATGCATCGACCCTGCTATTATGCTCTCCACTTTAGGTTGTCATTCACTGACCCAGTTAGTGTACTTTCCATGTTTATGTATTGTCCATTTTTATGTTGTCATTCATTGACCCTTCTATTGTATTCTCCATGTTCATGTTGTCACTCATTGACTCTGCTATTGCAGTGTTTATGTTTATGGTGTCATTCATTGACCTTGCTATTGTACTGTCCATGTTTCTATTATCATTATTTGACCCTTTTGTTGTACTCTCCATGTTTATTTTTTCATTAATTGACCTGCGTATTGTACTGTCCATCTTTCTGTTGTCATTCACTGACACTGCAATTGTACTGTCCATGTATATGGTGTCATTCCTTGACCCTGCTATTGTACTCTCCATGTTTATTTTGTCATTCATGGACTCTGCTATTGCAGTGTTTATGTTTCTGTTGTCATTCATGGACTCTTTTCTTGTACTGTTAATGTTTATGTTGTCATTCATTGACCCTGTTATTGTGTTGTCCATGTTTATTTTGTCATTCATTGACTCTATTATTGTACAGCACATGTTAATGTTGTCATTCATTAACTCTGCTATTGTATTGTCCATGTGTGTGTTGTCATTCATTGACTCTGGTATTTTAGTGCTTATGGTTATGTTGTCATTCATTGACCTTGATATTGTACTGTCCATGTTTCTGGTGTCATTCCATGACCCTGCTATTGTACTATCCATTTTTATGTTGTTATTCACTAACCGTGCAATTGTACTCTCCATGTTTATGTTGTCATTCATTAACTCTGCTATTGGACAGCCCGTGCTTATGTTGTCATTCATACATTCTGCTATTGTACTGTCCATGTTTATGTTTTCATTCATTGACCCAGCTATTGTACTGTACATGTTTATTTTGTCATTCATTTACTCTACTATTGTATTGTCCATGTATGTGTAGTCATTCGTTGACTCTGCTATTGTAGTGCTTATGTTAATGTTGTCATTCATTGACCTTGCTATTGTACTGTCCATGTTTCTGTTGTCATTCATTGATCCTGCTATTGCATTTAATGTTTATGTTGACATTCCATGAACCTGTTTTTGTACCGTTAATGTGTATGTTGTCGTGCATTGACTCTGCTATTGTACTGTCCATGTTTATAGTGTCATTCCTTGACCCTGCCATTGTACTGTCCATGTTTATTTTGGGATTCATTGACTCTGCTATTGTAGTGCTTATCTTTATGTTGTCATTCATTGACCTTACTATTGCATTGTTCATGTTTATGTTGTCATGCATTGACCCTGCTATTATACTGTCCATTTTATGTTGTCATTCACTGACCCTGCTATTGTACTTTCCATGTTTATGGTATCAACAATTTTCCCTATTAATGTACTTTTGATGTTTATGTTGTCATTCATTGACCCTGTCATTGTATTGTTAATGTCTATGTTATTGCACTGTCCATTGTTATGTTGTCATTCCTTGACCCTGCCATTGTACTCTCGTTGTTTATTTTGGGATTCATTGCTATTGTAGTGCTTATCTTTAAGTTGTCATTCATTGAACTTGCTATTGTACTGTCCTTGTTTCTGTTGTAATTCATTGACTCTGCTATTGTACTGTTAATGTTTATGTAGTCATACATTGACCCTGATATTGTACTGTTAATGTTTATGTTGTCATTCATTGACTCTGCTAATGTACTGTTTAGGTTTATTTTGTCATTCATTGACTCTACTAGTGTACTGTAAATGTTTGTTTTGTTGTCCATTGACTCTGTTATTGTACTGTTAATGCACATGTCGTCATTCATTGAGCCTGCTATAGTACTGGTCATTTTTTATTATCAATAATTGATCCTGCTATAGTAAGGTCCATGTTTATGTTGTCATTCACTTACTCTGCTATTGTACTGTTAATCTTTATGTTGTCATTCACTGACCCTTCTATTGTACCGCCCATGTTTATGTTGTCAATCATTAATTCTGCTGTTGTACTGTCCATGTTTATGTTGTCATTCATTGACTCTGCTATTGTACCGCCCATGTTTATGTTGCCAATCATTAATTCTGCTGTTGTACTGTCCATGTTTATGTTGTCATTCATTGACCCTGCTATTGTACTCTTTATGTTTATTTTGTCATCCATTTATTCTGCTGTTGCATTCTCCATGTGTGTATTGTCAATCATTGACTCTGCTATTGCAGTGCTTATGCTTATGTTGTCATTCATTGACCTTGCTATTGTATTGTTTATGTTTATGTTGTCATTCACTGACCTTGCTATTATAATGTCCATGTTTATGTTCTCATGCAGTGACTCTGCTATTGTACTGTCCATGTTTATGTTGTCTTTAATTGGTCCTGCTAATGCAATGGCCATGCTTATGTTGTCATTCAGTGTCTCTGCTATTGTAATGTCCACGCTTATTGTGTCATCCATTGACTCTGCCATTGTATTGTTAATGTTTATGTTGTCATTCATTGACCTTATTACTGCACTGTCCATTTGTATGTTGTCATTCACTGACCCTGCAATTGTACTCTGCATGTTTATGTTGTCATCCATTGGCCCTGCTATAGTACTGTATATTTTTGGTTGTCATTCACTGACCCTGCAATTGTACTGCCCATGTTTATGGTGTCATTCCTTGACCCTGCTATTGTTGTCATTCATTGACTCTTTAATTGTACTGTCCATGTTTATGTTGTCATTCATTGACCCTGAAAATGTACTTCCCATGTTTATTTTGTCATTCATTGACTCTACTATTGTATTGTTGATGTTTATGTTTTCACTCATTGATCCTGCTATTGTACTGTCCATTTGTATGTTGTCATTCACTGACACTGCAATTGTACTCTCAATGTTTATGTTGTCAATCATTATTTCTGCTGTTGTACTGTCCATGTGTATGTTGTCATTCATTGACCCTGCTATTGTACTCTCCATGTTTATTTTGTCTTTCATTTATTCTGCTATTGCATTGTCCATGTGTGTGTTGTCATTCATGGACTCTGCTATTGTAGTGCTTATGCTTTGTTGTCATTCATTGACCTTGCTATTGTACTGTCCATGTGTGTGTTGTCATTCATTGACCCTGAAAATGTACTTCCCATGTTTATTTTGTCATTCATTGACTCTACTATTGTATTGTTGATGTTTATGTTTTCACTCATTGATCTTGCTATTGTACTGTCCATGTGTGTGTTGTCATTCATTGACTCTGCTATTGTAGTGCTTATGTTTATGTTGTCATTCATTGATCTTGCTATTGTTCCGTACATATTTCTGTTGTCATACAATGACCCTGCTATTGTACTATTAATGTTTATGTTGTCATTCATTGACTCTGCTGTTGTACTGTCCATGTTTCTGTTATCATTCAATGACCCTGCTATTGTACTGTCCATTTTTGGTTGTCATTCATTGACCCTGCTATTGTACTGTCCTTTTTTGGTTGTCATTCACTGACCCTGTAATAATACTGTCCATGTTTATGATGTCATTCCTTGACTATGCTATTGTACTCTCCATGTTTATTTTGTCATTAATTGATCCTGCTCTTGTACTGTCCATATTCAATTTTTCATTCATTGACCCTGCTATTGTACTGGCATGCAGTGACTCTGCTTTTGTACTCTTAATGATTTTGTTTTCATTCATTGACTGTAATTGTACTCTCCATGTTTATGTTGTCATTCATTGATAATGCTATTGTACTGTTAATGTTTATGTTGTAATTCATTGACCCTGCCATTGTGCTGTCCATGTTTATTTTGACAATCATTGACCCTGATACTGTACTGCCCATGTTTATTTTGTCATTCATTGTCTCAGTTATTGTACTGTTAATGTTTATGTTTACATTCCATGAACCTGCTTTTGAACTGGCCATGTTCATCTGTTCATTCATCGACCCTCATATTGTACAGTCCATGTTTATGTTGTCAATCATTGACTCTGCTATTGTACTTTCCATTTCCTTGTTGTCATTCATTGACCCTGCAATTGTACTGTCAATGTTTATGTTGTCATTCATATAACCTGCTGTTGTACTCTCCATGTTTATGTTGTCATTCATTGACCCTGCTATTGTACTGTCAATATTTATGTTGTCATTCATTTATCCTGCTATTGTACTCTCCGTGTTTATGTTGTAATTCATTGACTGCTATTGTACCGCCCATGTTTATGTTGTCATTCATTAATTCCGCTGTTGTACTGTCCATGTATATGTTGTCATTCATTGACCTTGCAATTGTACCGCCTATTTTTATGTTGTCAATCATTAATTCTGCCGTTGTACTGTCCATGTTTATGTTGTCATTCTTTGACTTTGCTATTGTACCGCCCATGTTTATGTTGTCAATCATTAATTCTGCTGTTGTACTGTCCATGTTTATGTTGTCATTCATTGACCTTACTATTGCATTGTTCATGTTTATGTTGTCATGCATTGACCCTGCTATTATACTGTCCATTGTATGTTGTCATTCACTGACCCTGCTATTGCACTGTCCATGTTTATGGTATCAACCATTTTCCCTATTAAAGTACTTTTGATGTTTATGTTGTCATTCATTGACCCTGTCATTGTATTGTTAATGTCTATGTTATTGCACTGTCCATTGTTATGTTGTCATTCCTTGACCCTGACATTGTACTCTCGATGTTTATTTTTGGGATTCATTGCTATTGTAGTGCTTATCTTTAAGTTGTCATTCATTGAACTTGCTATTGTACTGTCCTTGTTTCTGTTGTAATTCATTGACTCTGCTATTGTACTGTTAATGTTTATGTAGTCATACATTGACCCTGATATTGTACTGTTAATGTTTATGTTGTCATTCATTGACTCTGCTAAGGTACTGTTTAGGTTTATTTTGTCATTCATTGACTCTACTAGTGTACTGTAAATGTTTGTTTTGTTGTCCATTGACTCTGTTATTGTACTGTTAATGCACATGTCGTCATTCATTGAGCTTGCTATAGTACTGGTCATTTTTTATTGTCAATAATTGATCCTGCTATTGTAAGGTCCAAGTTTATGTTGTCATTCACTCACTCTGATATTGTACTGTTCATCTTTATGTTGTCATTTATTGACCTTGCTATTGCATTGTTAATGTTTATGCTGTCATTCACTGACCCTTCTATTGTACCGCCCATGTTTATGTTGTCAATCATTAATTATGCTGTTGTACTGTCCATGTTTATGTTGTCATTCATTGACTCTGCTATTGTACCTCTCATGTTTATGTTGCCAATCATTAATTCTGCTGTTGTACTGTCCATGTTTATGTTGTCATTCATTGACCCTGCTATTGTACTCTTTATGCTTATTTTGTCATTCATTTATTCTGCTGTTGCATTCTCCATGTGTGTATTGTCAATCATTGACTCTGCTATTGCAGTGCTTATGTTTATGTTGTCATTCATTGACCTTGCTATTGTATTGTTAATGTTTATGTTGTCATTCACTGACGTTGCTATTGTAATGTCCATGTTTATGTTCTCATGCAGTGACTCTGCTATTGTACTGTCCATGTTTATGTTGTCTTTAATTGGTCCTGCTATTGCAATGGCCATGCTTATGTTGTCATTCAGTGTCTCTGCTATTGTAATGTCCATGCTTATTGTGTCATCCATTGACTCTGCCATTGTATTGTTAATGTTTATGTTGTCATTCATTGACCTTATTACTGCACTGTCCATTTGTATGTTGTCATTCACTGACCCTGCAATTGTACTGTCCATGTTTATGGTGTCATTCCTTGACCCTGCTATTGTTGTCATTCATTGACTCTTTAATTGTACTGTCCATGTTTATGTTGTCATTCATTGACCCTGAAAATGTACTTCCCATGTTTATTTTGTCATTCATTGACTCTACTATTGTATTGTTGATGTTTATGTTTTCACTCATTGATCCTGCTATTGTACTGTCCATGTGTGTGTTGTCATTCATTGACTCTGCTATTGTAGTGCTTATGTTTATGTTGTCATTCATTGATCTTGCTATTGTTCCGTACATATTTCTGTTGTCATACAATGACCCTGCTATTGTACTATTAATGTTTATGTTGTCATTCATTGACTCTGCTGTTGTACTGTCCATGTTTCTGTTATCATTCAATGACCCTGCTATTGTACTGTCCATTTTTGGTTGTCATTCATTGACCCTGCTATTGTACTGTCCTTTTTTGGTTGTCATTCACTGATCCTGTAATAATACTGTCCATGTTTATGATGTCATTCCTTGACTATGCTATTGTACCGTACATGTTTATTTTGTCATTAATTGAACCTGCTCTTGTACTGTCCATTTTCAATTTTTCATTCATTGACCCTGCTATTGTACTGGCATGCAGTGACTCTGCTTTTGTACTCTTAATGTTTTTGTTTTCATTCATTGACTGTAATTGTACTGTCCATGTCTATGTTGTCATTCATTGATAATGGTATTGTACTGTTAATGTTTATGTTGTAATTCATTGACCCTGCTATTGTGCTGTCCATGTTTATTTTGACAATCATTGACCCTGATACTGTACTGCCCATGTTTATTTTGTCATTCATTGTCTCAGTTACTGTACTGTTAATGTTTATGTTTACATTCCATGAACCTGCTTTTGAACTGGCCATGTTCATTTGTTCATTCATTGACCCTCATATTGTACAGTCCATGTTTATGTTGTCATGCAGTGACTCTGCTATTGTACTGTTAATGTTTATTTTGTCAATCATTGACTCTGCTATTGTACTTTCCATTTCCATGTTGTCATTCATTGACCCTGCAATTGTACTGTCAATGTTTATGTTGTCATTCATTTAACCTGCTGTTGTACTCTCCATGTTTATGTTGTCTTTCATTGACCCTGCTATTGTACTGTCAATGTTTATGTTGTCATTCATTTATCCTGCTATTGTACTCTCCGTGTTTATGTTGTAATTCATTGACTGCTATTGTACCGCCCATGTTTATGTTGTCATTCATTAATTCCGCTGTTGTACTGTCCATGTATATGTTGTCATTCATTGACCTTGCTATTGCAATGTTAATGTTTATGTTGTCATTCACTGACCCTGCTATTGTACCGCCTATTTTTATCTTGTCAATCATTAATTCTGCGGTTGTACTGTCCATGTTTATGTTGTCATTCTTTGACATTGCTATTGTACCGCCCATGTTTATGTTGTCAATCATTAATTCTGCTGTTGTACTGTCCATGTTTATGTTGTCATTCATTGACCCTGATATTGTACTCTTTATGTTTATTTTGTAATTCATTTATCCTGCTATTGCATTCTCCATGTGTGTATTTGACTCTGCTATTGCAGTGCTTATGTTTATGTTGTCATTCATTGACCTTGCTATTGCATTGTTAATGTTTATGTTGTCATTCACTGACCTTGCTATTGTAATGTCCATGTTTATGTTGTCATGCAGTGACTCTGCTATTGTACTGTCCATGTTTATGTTGTCATTAATTGATCCCGCTATTGCAATGGCCATGCTTATGTTGTCATTCAGTGTCTCTGCTATTGTAATGTCCATGCTTATTTTGTCATGCATTGACTCTGCCATTGTATTGTTAATGTTTATGTTGTCATTCATTGACCCAGTTATTGCACTGTCCATTTGTATGTTTTCATTCACTGATCCTGCAATTGTACTCTCCATATTTATTTTGTCATCCATTGGCCCTGCTATTGAACTGTACATTTTGGTTGTCATTCACTGACCCTGCAATTGTACTGTCCATGTTTATGGTGTCATTCCTTGACCCTTATATTGTTGTCATTCATTCACTCTGCTATTGTATTGTTGATATTTATGTTGTCACTCATTGATCCTGCTCTTGTACTGTCCTTTTGTATGTTGTCATTCACTGACCCTGCAATTGTACTCTCCATGTTAATGTTGTCATTCATTGACTCTGCTATTGTACCGCCCATGTTTATGTTGACAATCATTACTTCTGCTTTTGTACTGTCCATGTTTATGTTGTCATTCATTGACCTTGCTATTGCATTGTTAATGTCTATGTTGTCATTCACTGACCCTGCTATTGTAATGTCCATGTTTATGGTGTTATGCAGTGACTCTGCTATTGCACTGTCCATGTTTATGTCGTCATTAATTGACTCTGCTATTGTACTGTTAATGTTTATGTTGTCATTCATTGACCCTGATATTGTACTGTCCATGTTTATGTTGTCAATCATTGACTCTGCTATTTTACTGTCCATTTGCATGTTGTCATTCACTGACCCTGCAATTGTACTGTCAATGTTTATGTTGGCATTCATTTATCCTGCTGTTGTACTCTCCATGTTTATGTTGTCTTTCATTGACCCTGCTATTGTACTGTCAATGTTTATGTTGTCATTCATTTATCCTGCTATTGTACTCTCCATGTTTATGTTGTAATTCATTGACTGCTATTGTACCGCTCATGTTTATGCTGTCATTCATTAATTCAGCTGTTGTACTGTCCATGTATATGTTGTCATTCATTGACCTTGCTATTGCATTGTCAATGTGTATGTTGTCATTCACTGACCCTGCTATTGTACCGCATATTTTTATGTTGTCAGTCATTAATTCTGCTGTTGTACTGTCCATGTTTATGTTGTCATTCATTGACCCTGCTATTGTACTCTTTATGTTTATTTTGTCATTCATTTATTCTGCTATTGCATTATCCATGTGTGTGTTGTCATTCATGGACTCTGCTATTGCAGTGCTTATGTTTATGTTGTCATTCATTGACCTTGCTATTGCATTGTTGATGTTTATGTTGTCATTCATTGACCTTATTACTGCACTGTCCATTTGTATGTTGTCATTCACTGACCCTGCAATTGTACT
>MJUT01052391.1:376267-393099 GCA_002080005.1 Gigantidas platifrons
CTGCTGTTGTACTGTCCATGTTTATGTTGTCATTCATTGACCCTGCTATTGTACTCTTCATGTTTATTTTGTCTTTCATTTATTCTGCTATTGCATTGTCCATGTGTGTGTTGTCATTCATTGACTCTGCTATTGTACCGTACATGTTTCTGTTGTCATACAATGACCCTGCTATTGTACTATTAATGTTTATGTTGCCATTCATTGACTCTGCTGTTGTACTGTCCATGTTTCTGTTATCATTCAATGACCCTGCTATTGTACTGTCCATGTTTATGGTGTCATTCCTTGACCCTGCTATTGTTGTCATTCATTGACTCTTTAATTGTACCTTCCATGTTTATGTTGTCATTCATTGACCCTGAAAATGTACTTCCCATGTTTATTTTGTCATTCATTGACTTTACTATTGTATTGTTGATGTTTATGTTTTCACTCATTGATCCTGCTGTTGTACTGTCCATGTTTATGTTGTCATTCATTGACCCTGCTATTGTACTCTTCATGTTTATTTTGTCTTTCATTTATTCTGCTATTGCATTGTCCATGTGTGTGTTGTCATTCATTGACTCTGCTATTGTACCGTACATGTTTCTGTTGTCATACAATGACCCTGCTATTGTACTATTAATGTGTGTGTTGTCATTCATTGACTCTGCTATTGTAGTGCTTATGTTTATGTTGTCATTCATTGATCTTGCTATTGTACCGTACATGTTTCTGTTGTCATACAATGACCCTGCTATTGTACTATTAATGTTTATGTTGTCATTCATTGACTCTGCTGTTGTACTGTCCATGTTTCTGTTATCATTCAATGACCCTGCTATTGTACTCTCCATATTTATTTTGTCATTAATTGATCCTGCTCTTGTACTGTCCATATTCAATTTTTCATTCATTGACCCTGCTATTGTACTGGCATGCAGTGACTCTGCTTTTGTACTCTTAATGTTTTTGTTTTCATTCATTGACTGTAATTGTACTCTCCATGTTTATGGTGTCATTCATTGATAATGCTATTGTACTGTTAATGTTTATGTTGTAATTCATTGACCCTGCTATTGTGCTGTCCATGTTTATTTTGACAATCATTGACCCTGATACTGTACTGCCCATGTTTATTTTATCATTCATTGTCTCAGTTATTGTACTGTTAATGTTTATGTATACATTCCATGAACCTGCTTTTGAACTGACCATGTTCATTTGTTCATTCATTGACCCTCATATTGTACAGTCCATGTTTATGTTGTCATGCAGTGACTCTGCTATTGTACTGTTAATGTTTATTTTGTCAATCATTGACTCTGCTATTGTACTTTCCATTTCCTTCTTGTCATTCATTGATCCTGCAATTGTACTGTCAATGTTTATGTTGTCATTCATATAACCTGCTGTTATACTCTCCATGTTTATGTTGTCATTCATTGACCCTGCTATTGTACCGCCCATGTTTATGTTGTCATTCATTAATTCCGCTGTTGTACTGTCCATGTATATGTTGTCATTCATTGACCTTGCTATTGCATTGTTAATGTTTATGTTGTCATTCACTGACCCTGCTATTGTAACGCCTATTTTTATGTCGTCAATCATTAATTCTGGCGTTGTACTGTCCATGTTTATGTTGTCATTCTTTGACTTTGCAATTGTACCGCCCATGTTTATGTTGTCAATCATTAATTCTGCTGTTGTACTGTCCATGTTTATGTTGTCATTCATTGACCTTACTATTGCATTGTTCATGTTTATGTTGTCATGCATTGACCCTGCTATTATACTGTCCATTGTATGTTGTCATTCACTGACCCTGCTATTGCACTGTCCATGTTTATGGTATCAACCATTTTCCCTATTAATGTACTTTTGATGTTTATGTTGTCATTCATTGATCCTGTCATTGTATTGTCAATGTCTATGCTATTGCACTGTCCATTGTTATGTTGTCATTCCTTGACCCTGCGATTGTACTCTCGATGTTTATTTTTGGGATTCATTGCTATTGTAGTGCTTATCTTTAAGTTGTCATTCATTGAACTTGCTATTGTACTGTCCTTGTTTCTGTTGTAATTCATTGACTCTGCTATTGTACTGTTAATGTTTATGTAGTCATACATTGACCCTGATATTGTACTGTTAATGTTTATGTTGTCATTCATTGACTCTGCTAATGTACTGTTTAGGTTTATTTTGTCATTCATTGACTCTACTAGTGTACTGTAAATGTTTGTTTTGTTGTCCATTGACTCTGTTATTGTACTGTTAATGCACATGTCGTCATTCATTGAGCTTGCTATAGTACTGGTCATTTTTTATTGTCAATAATTGATCCTGCTATTGTAAGGTCCAAGTTTATGTTGTCATTCACTCACTCTGATATTGTACTGTTAATCTTTATGTTGTCATTCATTGACCTTGCTATTGCATTGTTAATGTTTATGTTGTCATTCACTGACCCTTCTATTGTACCGCCCATGTTTATGTTGTCAATCATTAATTCTGCTGTTGTACTGTCCATGTTTATGTTGTCATTCATTGACTCTGCTATTGTACCTCCCATGTTTATGTTGCCAATCATTAATTCTGCTGTTGTACTGTCCATGTTTATGTTGTCATTCATTGACCCTGCTATTGTACTCTTTATGTTTATTTTGTCATTCATTTATTCTGCTGTTGCATTCTCCATGTGTGTATTGTCATTCATTGACTCTGCTATTGCAGTGCTTATGTTTATGTTGTCATTCATTGACCTTGCTATTGTATTGTTAATGTTTATGTTGTCATTCACTGACCTTGCTATTGTAATGTCCATGTTTATGTTCTCATGCAGTGACTCTGCTATTGTACTGTCCATGTTTATGTTGTCTTTAATTGGTCCTGCTATTGCAATGGCCATGCTTATGTTGTCATTCAAAGTCTCTGCTATTGTAATGTCCATGCTTATTGTGTCATCCATTGACTCTGCCATTGTATTGTTAATGTTTATGTTTTCATTCATTGACCTTATTACTGCACTGTCCATTTGTATGTTGTCATTCACTGACCCTGCAATTGTACTCTGCATGTTTATGTTGTCATCCATTGGCCCTGCTATAGTACTGTATATTTTTGGTTGTCATTCACTGACCCTGCAATTGTACTGTCCATGTTTATGGTGTCATTCCTTGACCCTGCTATTGTTGTCATTCATTGACTCTTTAATTGTACTGTCCATGTTTATGTTGTCATTCATTGACCCTGAAAATGTACTTCCCATGTTTATTTTGTCAATCATTGACTCTACTATTGTATTGTTGATGTTTATGTTTTCACTCATTGATCCTGCTATTGTACTGTCCATTTGTATGTTGTCATTCACTGACCCTGCAATTGTACTCTCAATGTTTATGTTGTCAATCATTATTTCTGCTGTTGTACTCTCCATGCTTATTTTGTCATTCATTTATTCTGCTCTTGTACTGTCCATTTTCAATTTTTCATTCATTGACCCTGCTATTGTACTGGCATGCAGTGACTCTGCTTTTGTACTCTTAATGTTTTTGTTTTCATTCATTGACTGTAATTGTACTGTCCATGTCTATGTTGTCATTCATTGATAATGCTATTGTACTGTTAATGTTTATGTTGTAATTCATTGACCCTGCTATTGTGCTGTCCATGTTTATTTTGACAATCATTGACCCTGATACTGTACTACCCATGTTTATTTTGTCATTCATTGTCTCAGTTACTGTACTGTTAATGTTTATGTTTACATTCCATGAACCTGCTTTTGAACTGACCATGTTCATTTGTTCATTCATTGACCCTCATATTGTACATTCCATGTTTATGTTGTCATGCAGTGACTCTGCTATTGTACTGTTAATGTTTATTTTGTCAATCATTGACTCTGCTATTGTACTTTCCATTTCCATGTTGTCATTCATTGACCCTGCAATTGTACTGTCAATGTTTATGTTGTCATTCATTTAACCTTCTGTTGTACTCTCCATGTTTATGTTGTCTTTCATTGACCCTGCTATTGTACTGTCAATGTTTATGTTGTCATTCATTTATCCTGTTATTGTACTCTCCGTGTTTATGTTGTAATTCATTGACTGCTATTGTACCGCCCATGTTTATGTTGTCATTCATTAATTCCGCTGTTGTACTGTCCATGTATATGTTGTCATTCATTGACCTTGCTATTGCATTGTTAATGTTTATGTTGTCATTCACTGACCCTGCTATTGTACCGCATATTTTTATCTTGTCAATCATTAATTCTGCTGTTGTACTGTCCATGTTTATGTTGTCATTCTTTGACTTAGCTATTGTACCGCCCATGTTTATGTTGTCAATCATTAATTCTGCTGTTGTACTGTCCATGTTTATGTTGTCATTCATTGACCCTGCTATTGTACTCTTTATGTTTATTTTGTAATTTATTTATCCTGCTATTGCATTCTCCATGTGTGTATTTGACTCTGCTATTGCAGTGCTTATGTTTATGTTGTCATTCATTGACCTTGCTATTGCATTGTTAATGTTTATGTTGTCATTCACTGACCTTGCTATTGTAATGTCCATGTTTATGTTGTCATGCAGTGACTCTGCTATTGTACTGTCCATGTTTATGTTGTCATTAATTGATCCCGTTATTGCAATGGCCATGCTTATGTTGTCATTCAGTGTCTCTGCTATTGTAATGTCCATGTTTATGTTGTCAATCATTGACTCTGCTATTTTACTGTCCATTTCCATGTTGTCATTCACTGACCCTGCAATTGTACTGTTAATGTTTATGTTGGCATTCATTTATCCTGCTGTTGTACTCTCCATGTTTATGTTGTCTTTCATTGACCCTGCTATTGTACTGTCAATGTTTATGTTGTCATTCATTTATCCTGCTATTGTACTCTCCATGTTTATGTTGTAATTCATTGACTGCTATTGTACCGCTCATGTTTATGCTGTCATTCATTAATTCCGCTGTTGTACTGTCCATGTATATGTTGTCATTCATTGATCTTGCTATTGCATTGTTAATGTTTATGTTGTCATTCACTGACCCTGCTATTGTACCGCATATTTTTATGTTGTCAGTCATTAATTCTGCTGTTGTACTGTCCATGTTTATGTTGTCATTCATTGACTCTGCTATTGTACCGCCCATGTTTATGTTGTCAATCATTATTTCTGCTGTTGTACTGTCCATGTTTATGTTGTCATTCATTGACCCTGCTATTGTACTCTCCATGTTTATTTTGTCATTCATTTACTCTGCTATTGCATTCTCCATGTGTGTGTTGTCATTCATTGACTCTGCTATTGCAGTGCTTATGTTTATGTTGTCATTCACTGACCCTGCTATTGTACCGCATATTTTTATGTTGTCAGTCATTAATTCTGCTGTTGTACTGTCCATGTTTATGTTGTCATTCATTGACCCTGCTATTGTACTCTCCATGTTTATTTTGTCTTTCATTTATTCTGCTATTGCATTGTCCATGTGTGTGTTGTCATTCATTGACTCTGCTATTGCAGTGCTTATGTTTATGTTGTCATTCATTGATCTTGTTATTGTACTGTCCATGTTTATTTTGTCATGCAGTGACTCTGCTATTGTACTGTCCATGTTTATGTTGTCATTAATTGATCCCGCTATTGCAATGGCCATGCTTATGTTGTCATTCAGTGTCTCTGCTATTGTAATGTCCATGCTTATTTTGTCATGCATTGACTCTGCCATTGTATTGTTAATGTGTATGTTGTCATTCATTGACCCAGTTATTGCACTGTCCATTTGTATGCTGTCATTCACTGACCCTGCAATTGTACTCTCCATATTTATTTTGTCATCCATTGGCCCTGCTATTGAACTGTACATTTTTTGTTGTCATTCACTGACCCTGCAATTGTACTATCCTTGTTTATGGTGTCATTCCTTGACCCTTATATTGTTGTCATTCATTCACTCTGCTATTGTATTGTTGATGTTTATGTTGTCACTCATTGATCCTGCTCTTGTACTGTCCTTTTGTATGTCGTCATTCACTGACCCTGCAATTGTACTCTCCATGTTAATGTTGTCATTCATTGACTCTGCTATTGTACCGCTCATGTTTATGTTGACAATCATTACTTCTGCTGTTGTACTGTCCATGTTTATGTTGTCATTCATTGACCTTGCTATTGCATTGTTAATGTCTATGTTGTCATTCACTGACCCTGCTATTGTAATGTCCATGTTTATGGTCTTATGCAGTGACTCTGATATTGCACTGTCCATGTTTATGTTGTCATTAATTGACTCTGCTATTGTACTGTTAATGTTTATGTTGTCATTCATTGACCTTGCTATTGCACTGTTAATGTTTATGTTGTCATTCACTGACCCTGCTATTGTACCGCATATTTTTATGTTGCCAGTCATTAATTCTGCTGTTGTACTGTCCATGTTTATGTTGTCATTCATTGACTCTGCTATTGTACCGCCCATGTTTATGTTGTCAATCATTAATTCTGCTGTTGTACTGTCCATGTTTATGTTGTCATTCATTGACCCTGCTATTGCATTCTCCATGTGTGTATTGTCATTCATTGACTCTGCTATTGCATTGTTGATGTTTATGTTGTCATTCACTGACCTTGCTATTGTAATGTCCATGTTTATTTTGTCATGCAGTGACTCTGCTATTGTACTGTCCATGTTTATGTTGTCATTAATTGATCCCACTATTGCAATGGCCATGCTTATGTTGTCATTCAGTTTCTCTGCTATTGTAATGTCCATGCTTATTTTGTCATGCATTGACTCTGCCATTGTATTGTTAATGTTTATGTTGTCATTCATTGACCCAGTTATTGCACTGTCCATTTGTATGCTGTCATTCACTGACCCTGCAATTGTACTCTCCATATTTATTTTGTCATCCATTGGCCCTGCTATTGAACTGTATAGTTTTGGTTGTCATTCACTGACCATGCAATTGTACTGTCCATGTTTATGGTGTCATTCCTTGACCCTGATATTGTTGTCATTCATTCACTCTGCTATTGTATTGTTGATGTTGATTGTCACTCATTGATCCTGCTCTTGTACTGTCCTTTTGTATGTTGTCATTCACTGAACCTGCAATTGTACTCTCCATGTTAATGTTGTCATTCATTGACTCTGTTATTGTACCGCCCATTTTTATGTTGTCAATCATTACTTCTGCTGTTGTGCTGTCCATGTTTATGTTGTCATTCATTGACCCTGCTATTGTACTCTTTATGTTTATTTTTCCTTCATTTATTCTGCTATTGCATTGTCCATGTGTGTGTTGTCATTCATGGACTCTGCTATTGCAGTGCTTATGTTAATGTTGTCATTCATTGACCTTTCTATTGTACTGTCCATGTTTATGTTGTCATTAATTGATCCTGCTATTGCAATGTCCATCTTTATGTTGTCATTCAGTGACTCTGCTATTGTAATGTCCATGCTTATTTTGTCATGCATTGACTCTGCCATTGTATTTTTAATGTTTATGTTGTCATTCATTGACCCTGTTATTGCACTGTCCATTTGTATGTTGTCATTCACTGTCCCTGCAATTGTACTCTCCATGTTTATGTTGTCATCCATTGGCCCTGCTATTGAACTGTACATTTTTAGTTGTCATTCAATGACCCTGCAATCGTACTGTCCATGTTTATGGTATCATTCCTTGACCCTGCTATTGTACACTACATGTTTATTTTGTCATTCATTGATTCTGCTATAGTACTGGTCATCTTTATTTTGTCACTAATTGATCCTGCTATTGTACTGTCCATGTTCATATTTTCATTCATTCTCCCTGCTATTGTACTGTCCGTTTTTATGTTGTCATTCATTGACCCCGAAAATGTACTGCTCATGTTTATTTTGTCATTCATTGACTGTTATTGTACTGTCCATGTTTATGTTGTCATTCATTGACCCTGCTATTGTACTCTCCATGTTTATTTTGTCATTCATTTATTCTGATATTGCATTCTCCATGTGTGTGTTGTCATTCATTGACTCTGCTATTGTAGTGCTTATGTTTATGTTGTCATTCATTGATCTTGCTATTGTACCGTACATGTTTCTGTTGTCATACAATGACCCTGCTATTGTACTATTAATGTTTATGTTGTCATTCATTGACTCTGCTGTTGTACTCTCCATGCTTCTGTTATTATTCAATGACCCTGCTATTGTAATGTCCATTTTTGGTTGTCATTCACTGACCCTGCTATTGTACTCTCCATGTTTATTTTGTCATTAATTGATCCTGGTTTTGTACTGTCCATTTTCAATTTTTTCATTCATTGACCCTGCTATTGTACTGTCATTCAGTGACTCTGCTATTGTACTCTTCATGTTTTTGTTTTCATTCATTGACTGTAATTGTACTGTCCATGTTTATGTTGTCATTCATTGACTATGCTATTGTACTGTTAATGTTTATGTTGTAATTCATTGACCCTGCTATTGTGCTGTCCATGTTTATTTTGTCAATCATTGACCCTGATACTGTACTGCCCATGTTTATTTTGTCATTCATTGTCTCAGTTATTGTACTGTAATGTTTATGTTTACATTCCATGGACCTGCTATTGAACTGGCCATGTTCATTTTTTCATTAATTGACCCTGATATTGTACTGTCCATGTTTATGTTCTCATGCAGTGACTCTGCTATTGTACTCTTAATGTATATGTTGTCATTCATTGACTCTGCTATTGTACTGTTAATGTTTATGTTGTCATTCATTGACCCTGCTATTGTGCTCTCCATGTTTATTTTGTCAATCATTGACTCTGCTATTGTACTATCCATGTTTATGTTGCCAATCATTGACTCTGCTATTGTACTGTCCATTTGCATGTTGTCATTCACTCACCCTGCAATTATACTGTCAATGTTTATGTTGTCATTCATTTATCCTGCTGTTGTACTCTCCATGTTTATGTTGTCATTCATTGACCCTGCTATTGTACTGTCAATGTTTATGTTGTCATTTATTTATCCTGCTATTGTACTCTCCATTTTTATGTTGTAATTCATTGACTCTGCTATTGTACCGCCCATGTTTATTCTGTCATTCATTAATTCCGCTGTTGTACTGTCCATGTATATGTTGTCATTCATTGACCCTGCAATTGTACTCTCCATGTTTATGTTGTCAATCATTTACTCTGCTATTGCATTGTCCATATGTGTATTGTCATTCATTGACTCTGCTATTGTACTGCTTATGTTTATGTTATCATTCATTGACCCTGCTATTGTACTCGCCATGTTCATGTTCTCATTCATTGACTCTGATATTGCATTGTTCATGTTTATGTTGTCATGTATTTCCCCTACTATTATACTATCCATTTTAGGTTGTCATTCACTGACCCTACTATTGGACTGTCCATCTTTATGTTGCCAACCATTGTCCCTATGATTGTACTATCCATGTTTATTTTGTCATGCTTGACTCTGCCATTGTATTGGTAATGTTTATGTTGTCATTAATTGACCCTGTTATTGTACTGTCCATTTTTATGTTGTCATTCACTGACCCTGCAATTGTACTGTCCATGTTTATGGTGTCATTCATTGACCCTTCTATTCTACTGTACATTTTTGGTGTCATTCACTGACCCTGGAATTATACTGTCCATGTTTATGGTGTCATTCCTTGACACTCCTATCGTACTCTCCATGTTTAGTTTGCCATTCATTGACTCTGCTATAGTACTGGTCATCTTTATTTTTTCATTAATTGATCCTGATCTTGTACTGTCCATTTTCCTTTTTTTCATTCATTGACCCTGCTATTGTACTCTTCATGTTCATGTTCTCATTGATTGTCTCTGCTATTGCAATGTTCATGTTTATGTTGTCATGTATTTCCCCTGCTATTATACTGTCCATTTTAGGTTGTCATTCACTGACCCTGCTATTGTACTGTCCATCTTTATGTTGTCAACCATTGTCCCTATTATTGTACTGTCCATGCTTATTTTGTCATGCATTGACTCTGCCATTGTATTGTTAATGTTTATGTTGTCATTCATTGACCCTGTTATTGTACTGTCCATTTTCATGTTGTCATACACTGACCTTGCAATTGAACTGTCCATGTTTGTGTTGTCATTCATTGACCCTGCTTTTGTACTGTACATTTTTGGTTGTCATTCACTGACCCTGGAATTGTACTGTCCATGTTTATGGTGTCATTCTTTGACACTGCTATTGTATTATCCATGTTTATTTTGTCATTCATTGACTGTGCTATAGTCCTGGTCATCTTTATTTTGTCATTAAATGATCCTGCTCCTGTACTGTACTGTCCATTTTCATTTTTTGTATTGTACTATCCATGTTTATGTTGTCATGCAGTGACTCTGCTAGTGTACTTTTTGTTGACATTCATTGACTCTGTCATTGCACTGTCCATGTTTATGTTGTCATTCCTTCACCCTGCTATTGTACTCTCCATGTTTATTTTGTCATTCATTGACTCTTCTATTGCAGTGTTTATGTTTATGTTGTCATCCATTGCCCTTGCTATTGTACTGTCCATGTTTCTGTTTTCATTCATTGCCCCTGCTATTGTACTGTTAATGCTTATTTTGTCATTCATTGCCCTGCTATTGTATTATCCATGTTTATTTTGTCAGTCATTGACTTTGGTATTGTACTATCCATCTTTATTTTGTCATTCATTGACCCTGCTATTGTACTGTTAATGTTTATGTTGACATTCCATGAACCTGTTATTTCATTATTCATGTTTATGTTGTCACGCATTGACCCTGCTATTATAGTGTCCATTTTAGTTTGTCTATCACTGACCCTGACATTGCACTGTCCATTTTTATGTTTTAATTCGTTGACCCTGCAATTGTACTGTCCAGTTTTTGGTTGTCATTAATTGACCCTGCTATTGTACTCTCCATGTTTAGTTTGTCATTCATTTACTCTGATTTTGCATTGTACATGTGTGTGTTGTCATTCATTGACTTTGCCATTGTAGTGCTTATGTTTATTTTGTCATTCATTGAACTTGAAATTGTATTGTTAATGTTTCTGTTGTCATTCATTGACCCTGCTATTGTAATGTCCGTTTTCGGGGTGTCATTCATTGACCCTGCAATTTTACTGTCCATGTTTATGATGTCATTCCTTGACCCTGCTATTGTACTCTCCATGTATATTTTGTAATTAATTGACTCTGCTATTGTAATGTTTATGTTTATGTTGTCATTCATTGACCTTGCTCTTGTAATGTCCATGTGTATGTTCTCATTCACTTACTCTGCCATTGTACTGTTAATGTTTAGGTTGTCATTAATTGACTCTACTATTGCACTGCCCATGTTTATGTTGTCATTCATTGACTCTGCTATTGTACTGTTCATTTTTATATTGTCATTCATTGACCCAGCAATTGAATTGTTAATGTTTATGTTGTCATTCATTGACCCTGTTATTGCACTGTCCATTTTTATGTTGTCATTCACTAACCCTGCAATTGTACTGTCCATATGTATGTTGTTATTCATTGACCCTTCTATTGTGCTGTCCATGTTTATTTTGTTATTCATTGAGCCTGATACTGTACTGTCCATGTTTATGTTGTCATTCATAGACTCTGCTATTGTATTGTTAATGTTTATATTGTCATTCATTGACCCAGCTATTGTACTGTCCATATTTATGTTGTCAACCATTGCCCCTGTCATTGTACTGTACATTTTTATTTTGTCATTCACTGACCCTGCTATTGTACTGTACATTTTTGGTTCTCATTCACTGACTCAGCAATTGTACTGTCCATGTTTATGGTGTCATTCCTTGACCCTGCTCTTGTACTGTCTATTTTCATTTTTTCATTCATTGACCCTGCTATTGTACTTTCCATGTTTATGTTGTCATGCAGTGACTCTGCTATTGTACTCTTAATGTTTTTGTTTTCATTCATTGACTCTGTAATTGTACTGTCCATGTTTATGTTGTCATTCATTGACTCTATTATTGTACTGTTAATGTTTATATTGTCATTCATTGACCCTGCTATTGTGCTGTCCATGTTTATTTTGTCAATCACTGACCCTGATAATGTACTTCCCATGTTTATTTTGTCATTCATTGACTCAGTTATTGTACTATCATTGTATATGTTGTCATTCATTGACCCTGCTATTGTACTCTCCATGTATATTTTTTCTTCATTTATTCTGCTATTGCATTGTCCATGTGTGTGTTGTCATTCATGGACTCTGCTATTGTAGTGCTTATGTTTATGTTGTCATTCATTGACCTTGCTATTGTACTGTCCATGTTTCTGTTGTCATTCATTGACCCTGTTATTGTACTGTTATGATTATGTTTACATTCCATGAACCTGCTATTTTACTGTTAATGATTATGTTATCATTCATTGATTCTGCTATTGTACTGTTCTTGTATATGTTGTCATGCATTGACTCTGCTATTGTATTGTTAATAATTATGTTGTCATTCAATGACCCTGCTATTATACTCTCCATTTGTATGTTGTCATTCACTGACCATGTAATTGTACTGTCCATGTTTATGTTGTCATTCATGTATCCTGATATTGTACTCTCCATGTGTGTGTTGTCATACATTGACTCTGCTATTGTACCGCCCATGTTTATGTTGTCATTCATTAATTCTGTTGTTGTACTGTCCATGTTTATGTTGTCATTCATTGCCCCTGCTATTGTACTGTTAATGTTTATTTTGTCATTCATTGCCCTGCTATTGTATTATCCATGTTTATTTTATCAGTCATTGACTCTGGTATTGTACTGTCCATCTTTATTTGGTCATTCATTGACCCTGCTATTGTACTGTTAATGTTTATATTGACATTCCATCAAACTGTTATTCCATTATTCATGTTTATGTTGTCATGCATTGACCCTGCTAATATACTATCCATTTTAGTTTGTCTATCACTGACCCTGACATTGCACTGTCCATTTTTATGTTTTAATTCGTTGACCCTGCAATTGTACTGTCCATTTTTTTGGTTGTCATTAATTGACCCTGCTATTGTACTCTCCATGTTTAGTTTGTCATTCATTTACTCTGATTTTGCATTGTACATGTGTGTGTTGTCATTAATTGACTTTTCTATTGTAGTGCTTATGTTTATGTTGTCATTCATTGACCTTGCTCTTGTAAAGTCCATGTGTATGTTCTCATTCACTTACTCTGCCATTGTACTGTTAATGTTTAGGTTGTCATTAATTGACTCTACTATTGCACTGCCCATGTTTATGTTGTCATTCATTGACTCTGCTTTTGTACTGTTCATTTTTATATTGTCATTCATTAACCTAGCCATTGAATTGTTAATGTTTATGTTGTCATTCACTAACCCTGCAATTGTACTGTCCATATTTATGTTGTCATTCATTGACCCTGCTATTGTACTGTCCATGTTTTGGTTGTCATTCACTGACCATGTAATTGTACTGTCCATGTATATGGTGTCATACCTTGACCTTGCTATCTCACTCTCCATGTTTATTTTGTCATTCATTGACACTGATATTTTAGTGTTTATGTTTATGTTGTCAATCATTGACCCTGCTATTGTGCTGTCCATGTTTATTTTGTTATTCATTGACCCTGATACTGTACTGCCCATGTTTATGTTGTCATTCATAGACTCTGCTATTGTATTGTTGATGTTTATGTTGTCATTCATTGACCCTGCTATTGTACTGTCCATGTTTATGTTGTCAACCATTGTCCCTGTCATTGTACTGTACATTTTTATTTTGTCATTCACTGACTCTGTTATTGTACTGTACATTTTTGGTTCTCATTCACTGACCCTGCAATTGTACTGTTCATGTTTATGGTGTCATTCCTTGACCCTGCTATTGTACTCTCCATGTTTATTCTCTCATTAATTGATCCTGCTCTTGTACTGTCTATTTTCATTTTTTCATTTATTGACCCTGCTATTGTGCTGTCCATGTTTATTTTGTCAATCACTGACCCTGATACTGTACTGCCCATGTTTATTTTGTCATTCATTAATTCTGGTGTTGTACTTTCCATGTTTATGTTGTCATGCAGTGACTCTGCTATTGTACTCTTAATGTTTTTGTTTTCATTCATTGACTCTGTAATTGTACTGTCCATGTTTATGTTGTCATTCATTGACTCTATTATTGTACTGTTAATGTTTATATTGTCATTCATTGACCCTGCTATTGTGCTGTCCATGTTTATTTTGTCAATCACTGACCCTGATACTGTACTTCCCATGTTTATTTTGTCATTCATTGACTCAGTTATTGTACTGTCATTGTATATGTTGTCATTCATTGACCCTTCAATTGTAATCTCCTTCTTTATTTTTTCCTTCATTTATTCTGCTATTGCATTGTCCATGTGTGTGTTGTCATTCATGGACTCTGCTATTGTAGTGCTTATGCTTTGTTGTCATTCACTGACCTTGCTATTGTACTGTCCATGTTTCTGTTGTCATTCATTGACCCTATTATTGTACTGTTATGTTTATGTTTACATTCCATGAACCTGCTATTGTACTGTTAATGATTATGTTATCATTCATTGATTCTGCTATTGTACTGTTCTTGTATATGTTGTCATGCATTGACTCTGCTATTGTATTGTTAATAATTATGTTGTCATTCAATGACCCTGCTATTATACTCTCCATTTGTATGTTGTCATTCACTGACCATGTAATTGTACTGTCCATGTTTATGTTGTCATTCATGTATCCTTCTATTGTACTCTCCATGTGTGTGTTGTCATACATTGACTCTGCTATTGTACCTCCCATGTTTATGTTGTCATTCATTAATTCTGTTGTTGTACTGTCCATGTTTATGTTGTCATTCATTGACCCTTCAATTGTACTGTTAATGTTTATTTTGTCTTTCATTGCCCTGCTATTGTATTATCCATGTTTATTTTGTCAGTCATTGACTCTGGTATTGTACTGTCCATCTTTATTTGGTCATTCATTGACCCTGCTATTGTACTGTTAATGTTTATATTGACATTCCATCAAACTGTTATTCCATTATTCATGTTTATGTTGTCATGCATTGACCCTGCTAATATACTATCCATTTTAGTTTGTCTATCATTGACCCTGACATTGCACTGTCCATTTTTATGTTTTAATTCGTTGACCCTGCAATTGTACTGTCCATTTTTTTGGTTGTCATTAATTAACCCTGCTATTGTACTCTCCATGTTTAGTTTGTCATTCATTTACTCTGATTTTTCATTGTACATGTGTGTGTTGTCATTCATTCACTTTTCTATTGTAGTGCTTATGTTTATGTTGTCATTCATTGACCTTGCTCTTGTAAAGTCCATGTGTATGTTCTCATTCACTTACTCTGCCATTGTACTGTTAATGTTTAGGTTGTCATTAATTGACTCTACTATTGCACTGCCCATGTTTATGTTGTCATTCATTGACTCTGCTTTTGTACTGTTCATTTTTATATTGTCATTCATTGACATAGCCATTGAATTGTTAATGTTTATGTTGTCATTCATTAACCCTGCAATTGTACTGTCCATATTTATGTTGTCATTCATTGACCCTGCTATTGTACTGTCCATGTTTTGGTTGTCATTCACTGACCATGTAATTGTACTGTCCATGTATATGGTGTCATACCTTGACCTTGCTATCTCACTCTCCATGTTTATTTTGTCATTCATTGACACTGATATTTTAGTGTTTATGTTTATGTTGTCATTCATTGACCCTGCTATTGTGCTGTCCATGTTTATTTTGTTATTCATTGACCCTGATACTGTACTGCCCATGTTTATGTTGTCATTCATAGACTCTGCTATTGTATTGTTGATGTTTATGTTGTCATTCATTGACACTGCTATTGTACTGTCCATGTTTATGTTGTTAACCATTGTCCCTGTCATTGTACTGTACATTTTTATTTTGTCATTCACTGACTCTGCTATTGTACTGTACATGTTTGGTTCTCATTCACTGACCCTGCAATTGTACTGTCCATGTTTATGGTGTCATTCCTTGACCCTGCTATTGTACTCTCCATGTTTATTTTCTCATTAATTGATCCTGCTCTTCTACTGTCTATTTTCATTTTTTCATTTATTGACCCTGCTATTGTACTGTCCATGTTTATGTTGTCATGCAGTGACTCTGCTATTGTACTCTTACTGTTTTTGTTTTCATTCATTGACTCTGTAATTGTACTGGCCATGTTTATGTTGTCATTCATTGACTCTATTATTGTACTGTTAATTTTTATATTGCCATTCATTGACCCTGCTATTGTGCTGTCCATGTTTATTTTGTCAATCACTGACCCTGATACTGTACTTCCCATGTTTATTTTGTCATTCATTAATTCTGTTGTTGTACTGTCCATGTTTATGTTGTCATTCATTGACCCTGCTATTGTACTCTCCATGTTTATTTTGTCTTTCATTTATTCTGCTATTGCATTGTCCATGTGTGTGTTGTCATTCATGGACTCTGCTATTGTAGTGATTATGCTTTGTTGTCATTCATTGACCTTGCTATTGTACTTTCCATGTTTCTGTTGTCATTCCTTCACCCTGCTATTGTAATCTCCATGTTTATTTTATCATTCATTGACTCTTCTATTGTAGTGTTTATGTTTATGTTGTCATTCATTGCCCTTGCTATTGTACTGTCCATGTTTATGTTGTCATTCATTGCCCCTGCTATTGTACTGTTAATGTTTATTTTGTCATTCATTGCCCTGCTATTGTATTATCCATGTTTATT